>JBBPBX010006645.1:43229-67831 GCA_038048925.1 Garcialebias charrua
AAACGCCGATCACATACTTTTTCATGAAAATCGGCCGATTATGATCGGTGGCCGATGATCGGCACATCCCTAATACAGTATATATATACTATATGTATATATATATATATACTGTATATACTGTACATGCACACCCAATACCCCCCACACCCTGTAAAGATATACAGTATTGGTGTTTATATGTTCATCAATGTGATTAATCAAAATCAATTAAATGTGAATGTTGTTCTTTATTCAGAAAATTCACACGTCACATTTCAGGATCTGGTTATAGACACAGATTAAATGTCAAATGTGAATACTGTATTATTCTATATTTATCACCACAGTAATTGTGTTACACACAGCAGCAGTTGTAAACACTCAAAAGACTAAATATATTGGCTTAGTGCTTACCTCTAACTTAAATATTTAAGAAGTAAACATTTTAATAATCACGTTAAAAGTTATAAATGTTGTCTTTGGTGCCTGTTTGTTTTCCAAATACTGTACCGGTATATTAGTGTGTGTGTGTGAATGACAGGGATTAACATAAAACACTAACATGATGCTAGTTCCTGTTGATTCTATTTACTTTTGTTTCTTTGTTAAGTTGTCTGTTATGACACAACAATGGTTCGTACTTTGAGTTTAGGAGCATTTTGATGTCTGAAGGGCCACAGTTAGTGACTTGACAAACTTTTTTCCTCAAATGGTTCAAGAACTAAACAGAAAATGAGTGAAAAATCAACCAAAGTCTAGAAAAAACATTGACAGATCTTCAGAAATCCAGACCAAATAAAATCTATAATGTATACTGTATATATAAAACACCAATCGAGGCCACTTTTATATGATATAAATAAAGTTTAACTTTTTGAAAGCAATATATATTTTTTAAATTAGGCATGGTTTCAGATTTAAGTGTATTAGTGCATGCAAGGATGTCAAACTTATTTACCATTTGTGGCCAGTAAAACCCGTCCCAAGCCATGAGCCAGTCCTGACATCGTTTCTTGGTTGCAGGTTCATCAAAGAGTTTGATCAGTCTGATTTGATGTTCTCTCTTGCTCTTTCCACATCAAGTACCAAAGATTATTGAAAACCTCAACCTTTCAGACTACAGTATCTTGACTTCAAAATTAGCCAGCTATGAGAAGTCTGCACTAAATGAAGTATTTATCAGGTTTTTAAGCTAAATAAGAAAATATATATATATTTTGTATTTAAAACATTATCTTGGGGGCCATATAAGATGTTAACAAGGGCCAGATTTGGCCCGCGAACCTTGAGTTTGACACATGTATTTTACAGATTTTGTGCAAAACAACTTTATGTTTCTGTCTCCTGTATATACTAGTTGGCGCCACATCGCTCTCGGTCTGTCAACCCAGAATGCACCACTCCTCAGGATGCCTTCCTGACCAACATCATGGACTTTGAAGAGTTTATCCCCCCCATCCCTCCACCGCCCTACTATCCTCCTGAATACACCTGCAGCTCCGAGACAGATGCTCAGAGGTACCAAACAGACTCTTGATGTGTGCTGATTTCATTTGGATACTTTACATAAATCACACCACCTCTAAACTAAAAATATAGCCAGTTAGAGAATGACTAACATGTTTGTATCAACACCCAGCATCACCTATAACGGCTCGATGGAGAGCCCTGTTCCTTTATACCCCACTGACTGCCCCCCTCCTTACGAAGCTGTGATGGGCCAAAGAGCTGTCAGCCAGGTGAGCAAGCATGCTACAGCATCCTAATGTTTGAGCCTCGGCTAGCATCTGTCTTTGCTTTGAGAAGCTAAGGAAAACATTATTTGATTCGTAAAATGCTCAGTTTGTGTTATAATTGTAATCCTGCTGCCTTTGTGTCAAAGTGACTCTGTGGTCCTAATATTTAAATTGACGCCTTAGGGGTCAAGGGCAGCAGGAGGATTGTTGCTCAGTAGAATGATACAAGTGGTTTGATATGACTTTCTAATCTACAAGAAACAAAACAACTGTTCTCTTGTTTTGTTGGGTCTCAGTTCTCAACCACTTTCTTTTCCTGCTCTTGTTCTCTGACATCAGGAGTGCCACCAAGTGGGGGCCAGAGTGGGCAATGGCCACCCCTAAAAAATGTGTGACCAGACAGTTTTAACCTCCTGAGTCCCAAGCTTTGGCTTGGCGTGCATTTTTAATTTCCCCTACATAATTGGGATAAGTCAAACCGCATAAACATCAAATCAAACATTGTTTTGAGCAATTACGAGTCAAGAATATGAATATACAGTACACAGTATATAGTTTAAATTTTTAAAAATAAAAATAAATTTAGTTCTCTGAATAAGGACATTTGGTTTAAAACCATTCAACATTAGGATGCAGGGTTTCTAGAGGTAATATGCATAGTACAGTACATATTTTTTATAAATTTAAATTTAGAGAGGATAAGGTTTTATAAGTTGAATAGTAACTGTGCTTAGTACGTAAAATCACCTGTAGATAAAACAATCATTAAAAAAGTAAACCTGTGTGTATCAGAAGGTGAGTCCATATTGTCGACAAACAACCTACAACATGACAAGTCGTCTAAAACTTTGTTCTGACTTTAGGGTTTGGTGCCACCCCTGGATTTTCATTGGCCCCCACATGACCGCCCCCTTAAAAATTTCCTAGAGGCACCACTGTCTGACATTTCTTATTAGGGAAGAAATTGTTTCTCAAGAAATTTGTCTGTCTTCTTTAATCTGTCTTCTGCTATCTAATTGTTATTCTCCAATATGCAATGGGCTTTTGTAGAGGGTTGTTATAGTTAAAGGATGATTTGAGGATTCAGCGTATAATTAAAGCTCCAAAACTGACACGGATGATGGCTGAACGAGCCATAGACCAAGCAAGCTAAGTACCATCCAAAACCTTGGTAAAATAAAATAAAATAAATACAATTCCATGTGGCCTTAAACTTCTTGGTACGACCAAATTTTTAAAATCACTCTCGTTTTCACGGGGAAAAAAAGACTGTGCTGTACATAAACAACAAGCCATAAGTTAATTAAAATGTCAGAAATGATTTCTTTATAAGTGTTTAGGAGATCGGTTCATTTAAATGTTCACAATAACAGAAAGTCTAACCTGAACTTGCTCCACTGTGGTACTTCACACTGCAGTATCTGTGTTTTGAGTATTACCGGTAGTCATTAAACTTGTCTGTTGTGACCATTAAGGCCACAGTGTTCGACACCCATGGTTCTGAGCTGTCTGGAGAAAGAGGAACTTCTACTGCCTTCAGTGGAGACGGTAAAAGATTCACTTGTATTTTTTCTGTTATAGTGACATCCAGTGGCATAATCTGTAAATTGCAACCTAATCGTCATTTAATCGGGATGCAGTTTGTGTGTTCAGTGTTCTGTCCCTTGTCTACTTCAGTTGTTATGAAAATCATAGGGGAAAATTTTAAGTACGTTGCAGAGTGTTGGATTTGTTTTAACATGACTGAGTTGCAAAAAAGATGAAATAATAACATCTAATGTTATATTGCATTTGCGCCAATGGATCGCCCCAAATCAAATGGATTTTCTTTAGTTAATGTTTTCCTATGAAACACTGTTTTTATTAGTCTCCATGGACTGTGGATCTCTGTTGATGTCAGAGATCGTGGACATCCCAGATGATTCCTCTCCCTCCGAGGACTCCTGTTTGTTAGAGGTTGGGCTGAGGAACCAGGGGGAACGGAGCAGCAGAACCACCACTGACAGGGGGGACCTAAGCTTTCGTGGTTCTTTGACTCAAACACCAGAGAGCCCCCTAGCAGGAGGACCGAGAGCCAGGAGGTTCCTTCGAGGAGAACGGTCCAACTCCTGTTCTTCACCGAGCACAGCCACTAACACGTACAGGTGAGTAGAACAACACGGTAACACTGCAATGTAATGACATTCTGTTAGCAAATGATTCTGACCAGTTTGTGATACTTGTACTCCTGGACCTTACTGCTGCTTTTGATACTGTTCACCACAGTATATCCTTATATCAAGGTTAGAACACTGGGTTGGGATTACTGGTGCAGCATTAGAATAGTTCTGTTAGTACCTAATATGTGACAGGATTTTCTGTGTATCTGTGTCAGTGCCTCTGTTCCTGTGGGGCTCCACAGGGCTTGATTCTTGGACCCTTTTTATTTTTCACTCTATTTTTTTTTTATGTTTTAATTTTTGATGCTTTAAATTACATCTTGTTATTTTATGTACTGCCTTGTTAAGCACATTGGTAACAGCTGCTGCTTTGAATGTGCTTTGTAAATAAATTTGACTTGACTTGACACTGTGAGGTGATTTCATTATAGTCAGCCAAATGTGGCAACGTTTGAAATACTTTGAACATCTATTTTTTGTTTTTCAGGTCTCCAGTGCTGCATCGCCAGGCGATGCTAACTAGTAGCTGCTCTCAGCTAGAAGCAATAGGGAGGTCCCCTAATCAAGAGGGCTCGTCCATCCCTGAGATTCAAGTTGACCCTTCCACCCCTCTAAACCAAGGAGCCATCCTGGCCTCCTCTAATCCTCCATTTTCATGTTCCTCTGCTGCTGGCGAGCATGGAAATGGACCATCCCTCCTACATCAGCCCTCCTACCTCCGCCGACGAGCTGAGAGAAGCATAAAAGATGGAGGGAATGTGAGACGACAGAGCGAAGGCTTTTTACGTCTCCTGAGGTCGCACAGTGAGCCAGGCCTTGGCTCCTCGACAGACACAGGTGAGTCAGCATGGATATGTCTCTCAGGTAGAAGTACCGTAGTTCCATTCAAGTGGTTCCAGTACTAGTTCAGAGCCTTCCCTCCCCTTAAAGCATCAGCTTCAGCCCTAAAAAATTTGATGCTACAGTAATAAGTTTCTGCTGGGTCAGAGCAAAGTTCTGCTTATGTTGGAAGTTCAAGTGTGAAGGCCAACAAACTACTGGCGTAAGTGTTTACTTCAGTTCCTGTAGGATTTGTAAACTGGACTGAGGTTGTTAGCAGTTTTTTAGGAAAATGAGATGAACACTGAGCTGTGTTCATAAACTGCTTCTCTCTACAAAAATTCAAAATACTGCAAATGGAGGATCAAACGGGAAGAGACGGGAAGTGTGTTTCTGCGGTGTGGTGGGGGTGTGTGTTTGTGGACAATCAAACCAGCTCTTAGCCAGAACCAACTTGGAACTGGCTCTGGACCAGCACTGGAAGCGCTTTAGTTAAAAATAGGAGCATTACATCAGTTTTAGTGATTAAAAACTGCTTTTCCCTCCTATATTTCAGTGGATATTGGCTCCGGATGCAGCAAAGCATCTACAGATACAGGTAAGAGCTTTCTTCTATCTGCAAAATGATTGGGGGAAAAAAAACAGGCAAAAATGGTTTCAGTGTCATCATCTGCTCAGTCCTACATTAAAAGAAAAAATCTTACTTGAAGGAAGTAAAAGCACAAAAGAGGACATGTCCGACGTGGGTCACTCATATCTTAACAGTCTGCAGAACCAACTCATGAAGCTGTTTCACATCTTCATCACTGTGATAGATGAGTGTCAAAACTCTCATATTTTATGTTTATGTTTGTTTATGTTTATGTTTATTAAATTTGTTCATTTTTTTACAAAAGAAACAATACAAGGCAATCTCATAATGATAGTGTACAAAATGTAAAAAAATGAAAGGTGGCAGAAAGAAGAATAAATCTTATTATATCTGCCCCTTATCTCCAGCAATCAGATTAAACAACAGTAGTCAAACCATGTAAACAATAATAATCTTCAACCAACTTTTTCCAACAATCAGGTTAAACAATAATATTCTTCAACCAACAGTACAAAATGACTAATTCTTTTTAGTTTTCTAACTAATACTAATACAGTACAAAATGACTAACACTTTCTAATTTTCTAACTAATACAATACACATTACGTTATTTCACATATATTTTTTTAACATATTTGTTTTGATCATTTTTTTAAATGTAAACATTGACTTGGCATTTTTAACTACATTCTCCAAGCCATTCCATAATCTAATTCCCTGAATTGAGGTAGAACGTCCCTTCAAACTGGTTCTGAATTGTGGTTTTACAAACAACTCTGTTCCCTTAAGATTATAACAACTTTGTCTTTTAACAAAGTGCATTTGGATATTTAAAGGTAATGCATTATTTTGAGCTCTATACATAACTGATAAAATATTATAGTCTACCAAATCATGGAACTTCAGTAATTTTAGTTGATAAAATAATGTACTTGATGGATGACGGTAATGCTTTCTAGTGATAATTCTTACAGCTCTTTTCTGTAATACAAAAATAGGCTTTGTGATTGTTTTACACGCATTCCCCCAAACATCAATACAATAGATTAAGTGTGGAACAATGATTGTGTTATACAACAAATACAGAGCTTTATCATTCAATAGGTCTCTGACTTTGTACAGTACTGCTATCGATTTAGCTATTTTTATTCTTACAGAATTTATGTGTTGTTTCCATGTCAGTTTGTCATCAATGATAACACCCAAAAACTTCACCTCATTCACTCTACAAATCTCAACATCCTCAATTTTGCTGATTGTACTGTATTTGAATATTTGATGTTTAAACAGCAAAGTGATGGGTTGTGCAGGCATTTTATACCATGCTCAATAAACTTCCTTGTTGCATTCACCCCCAACTAGTTCCTGGATTTGGAGATTCATTACGTCTTTGTTCGCAAATAACGTTGCCATGGTAACTCCGATTGCTTAGAAAAGTAATAGCACACATCCCGGAGTCGGGCCGGTCGTTTTGATATAACTTTTGTGGGGGTGCACGTTACGGTACGGGCCGCATTAACGGTGAACGACAATGTAGACACACGTTCGGACAGGAGAACAATAGGTGGCTGCCATGCATTTACATGCAATATGGCAGCCCCCAATTAAGACTTACAAAATGTTTATTTTGAAAATATGCCAAGTAAACAATACGTTTGTATATAAAAATAAATAAAAATGACCCATTTGGATGATATTTTAAATAAACGGCACTCTTTACAATAAATAAATATACTAACAATAATAAAAATCTTAATACTTTAAATACAATAACAGAACCAGAACAATAAGCAGCAACAGACTGTTTACAATTTAACTACCGGTAATCGTTTTAAGTTTTTGGCCCAAAAAACCAACTTGTCCACATTTTCAATTCAAATTCAAAAATACTTTATTAATCCCAGAGGGAAATTAAATGTTATTGTAACTCGTCATCCTGGATTCATTAAAGAGTTGTTCTAGATGCTGATGGCTGTGGGCAAGAAGGATCTCCTAGTGGTCTGTCCTACAGTGGATCTGAAGAAGCCTCTGACTGAAGACACTGTTGTTGTATGACAGTCTGATGAAGAGGATGCTGAGGGTTGTCTATAATGTTCTTCATTTTATGAAGAATCCTTCTTTGGACAATCATCTCAAAAGGTTCTAGAGAACTCCCCAGAACTGAGCCAGCCTTCTTTACGAGCTTGTTGATCTTTTTTAAGTCACTTGCTCTGGTGCTGCTACCCCAGCAGATTATGGCAGAAGAGATAACTCTCTACAACAGACTTATGAACCAGGAGCCAAGATGGTGTAGTGGTTAGGGCGTTTGACTTGGGACCCGAAGGACGCGGGTTCGCGTCCCGGCCACTACACATCTTGGGGTGTCTATGAGTGCACACCTATTTCTCCAGCTCCCCGAGCGCCTTCTATGGCTGCTCACTGCACCGCCTGGTAGGTGGTTGGGTTAAATGCAGAGACGAATTTCGTCTGTGTATGGGAAACATACGCAGATGACAAGATTAGACAATTATTATTATTATATTATTATTATAAAATGCAACATGTCATTTGTCTTTATCTGTGCTGAGCTGGTAGAGTTTTTTTGACTTTATCATAGAATGTCCTAAGACAAAATGTGATAGATTCTTTTTTGAATACCAATGATTATCCAACTGTAATGTTCCTTTTTTTCCATATCTGATTGTCTGGCGGCGCAATTTAATTATTGCTGCGGCTTTCCATGCGTACGTCCCTCGGATGGTGCGCGCGCCAATAGCACTGTTTTGTACCTCGGTGCAAATATGCCAATAAAGATATATTCTATTCTATTCTATAAGCACTGGTCAAATGCCATAAATGGTTTAGTTCCACTGGACTGTATCACCAGCAAATCAACTCTTTACTTTGTGTACAATGCTGTTTTACTTCCTTCACATGTTTTATATCTAAATCTGCAATAACAGTCAAATGTCTCAAGTCTGAAGAGCACCCAAGTACCTGTTAATAATTAAGTACTAACAGAGGTATGTTAAAGTTTTTATGCATACAAGTATATCCATGTTCTCATTTATTTTTGCTGCAATTAAAGTTAACGAGTTAGAATTTACAAAAGATTGTTGGATAATTTACTGTAGGTCACCAATTCCACAAAAAAGTGGCACATTTTATTTGTTTGTTTATTTTTATTTTTTGATGGTTAGGGTTTGTGTTTACTCTGGGTCAGGGGTGTCCAAACCTTTTCTTATGTGGGCTAAAACTGTCTAGTTGAAAGTACTCACAAGCCACAAAAATTGTAATTTAAGATACTAAAACAAAACCCACTTTTTTTATTTCATTTTTTTTATTTCTCAGCAACAATGTGAGCAATATTTTGAAAAACAAAAGTTGACAAATTTTGGTGGAGAAGGAACTCTCAAGTTGTTGTAGCCTCATAAACACTGACCTTATTATTTATTTATTTATTTATTTATTTATTTATTTATTTATTTATTTATTTATTTATTAAAGGATTGGATTTAAGTGACCGGAAAAGGAAGAAATGGGTAAAGATAATGGATGGATAGATGGATGGATGGATGGATGGATGGATGGATGGATGATGGATGGATGGTTGGAAGGATGGATGAATGGATGGTTGGATGGATGGATAGTTGGAAGGATGGATGGATAGTTGGAAGGATGGATGATGGATTGATGGAAGAATGGATGATGGATGGATGATGGATGGATGGATGAATGGATGATGGATGGATGGAAGAATGGATGGATGGATGGATGGATGGATGGATGATGGATGGATGATAGAAGAATAGATGGATGGATGATAGAAGAATAGATGATGGATGGCTGTGTGGATGGATGGATGATGGATGGATGATAGAAGAATGGATGGATGGATGGATAGAAGAATGGATGGATGGATGATGGATGGATGGATGATAGAAGAATAGATGGATGGATGGATGGATGGATGGATGAATGGATGGATGGATGATAGAAGAATAGATGGATGGACAGAAGAATAGATGGATGAATAGAAGAATGGATGGATGATGGATGGATGATAGAAGAATGGATGGATGGATGGATAGAAGAATGGATGGATGGATGGATAGAAGAATGGATGGATGGATGGATAGAAGAATGGATGGATGGATGGATGGATAGAAGAATGGATGGATGGATGGATGGATGGATGATGGATGGATGATAGAATAGATGTATGTATGTATGTATGGATGGATGGATGGATGGATAGAAGAATGGATGGATGGATGCATAATGGATGGATGATAGAAGAATAGATGGATGGATGGATAGAAGAATGGATGGATAGAAGAATGGATGGATGGATGATGGATGGATGGATAGAAGAATGGATGGATGGATGATAGAAGAATGGATGGATGGATGGATGGATGGATGGAAGAATGGATGGAAGAATAGATGGATGGAAGAATAGATGGATGGAAGAATAGATGGATGGATGGATAGAAGAATGATGGATGGATGGATGATGGATGGATGGATAGAAGAATGGATGGATGATGGATGGATTGATGGAAGAATGGATGGATGGATGGATGATGGATGGATCGATGGAAGAATGGATGGATGGATGGATGATGGATGGATGGATAGAAGAATGGATGGATGATGGATGGATTGATGGAAGAATGGATGGATGGATGGATGGATGGATGATGGATGGATGGATGGAAGAATGGATGGATAGATTTGTTGGGTCTACTCTTTTATGTTGTGTTCTTGTAAAGCAGCTTGTTTCCGTCAGTTCTTCTCAGAAACACACATGTTCCTCAGACGTGGGCTGGTCACAGTTTTGGATCATGGATGTTCCAGAAGGGTTCTGTGAATATTGAAACATGTTGTTGTTAAACTGCAGTCGTGGGATTCATAAAATCACTCCAAGGGCCACACGTGGCCCTCAGGCCACACTTTGGACAGCCCTGATCTTTATGAAAAGTGTTGGCTGGTTGGATGTGCATCAAAGCAACACACACTCACTTCATTTGAATAATTCCTTGTCGTTCACTTCAGTCTTTTGACCCAACAAGCCCAAACTTCTGTCTTGTTCTCGTCTCAAAGCTCCGTCCTCAGAGGCGTGTTTGTTGCCTCCAGTGTCTGTGCCTCCCGCCGCCGCTCTGCCCCTTAAAGGCAGCATGAAGTCAGCAGCTACAGGGATGCAGGTCCCCACCAAGCCTGCCCCCACCTCCCCACTACGTCTACCCAAAGACTGCCACCGCTCTTTAGGAGACCTCAAGGTAAACTGGACACAGAAAAGACAAAAGGAGACATCTTCCAGCCTGTGCCATCATCTCAGTCTGATCATCTCGTTTCTGTGCCTTTAGGTGACTCGGGTTCTGGTGGCTCGCTTCCTGCACCGATCCAAACGTAACCTGGGGCCGTCTTCAGAACACGTTGGGGGCTCAGGGCAGGGGCCAAAGAGGAGGAGTGCAGCTGAGGCTGCTCTCTCCGATCACCTGCCCTCCGAGCAGGTACGACCAAAACGGGATTAAGGAAGGTTCTGGGTTTTTGAACACATACAAATTAAAACATCTCATCAAAGTCAAAGTCAACTTTATTGTCAAAACTGCAATATGTACAGGACATACACAGGATTGAAATTGCATTCCTCTCAGTCCCTCGGTGCAACAGTAAACATTTAAACACTAAAACACTAAAACATTTAATAAACATAAGCATAAAATGAAATAATAAAAGTGTAATACTGTCCTGAGTTTTTTGCATAGTAGTATACTGTAAAAGTGTAAAAAGTATATCTATATGTCATACTTCATGTCACATGAAGTAGAGCTGTGCTTAGCTTTAATGTAAAATCTACAGTCTGAAGCACGGAAAACCTTCAGACGTACTATCTGAAACGATGAGTCACAACTTACCTTTTTATTACTGCTGCACAAACCACAAGTGGATCTGAACTTTTTCTCTAGTTAAACTAGAATAAATAAAGTACACCTGTTTCATAAGGTCCTGATACTGAACATCTGCAGCTTTTTATAAAGCAGTACGAGAACTTTAACCTAATGCAGGACTATTCAATTAAACTGCTCAAGGGGCCACAGTTAATGAAAGCTAGAAGCTCAGGGGCCCGACATCCAGCAGTTATTGTCACTACAGAGCTTTAGGGCCATGCTAAAAAATAAAATAAAGAAAGCCATAAAATTACAAGAATAAAGTTGAATAAAGTCTTAATATTACAAGAATAAAGTCATACGAGACTTTTTTTCAGCTCTCGTTTATTTTTTTCCCATGATGCGACCTGTCAATCAATCCAGTAGGCGTGTCAGCACATGACCAATCCGATGTTAAATGCTTCTTACCTGCAGAGAGCTGCTGCAGCCCATCAGAGCCACCACCTTACTGTAAGCAGGTTCAAAGTTCTGATACTGATAATAATCTGACTTAACAGGATGCTCAATATTCTTCATTTCACTACAGTTAAAATGTGGTAAACCTGCTTTACGGTGTCGGAGTGTGTTTAATATTACGACTCATTTAGCTTCGGATTGGTTATTTGCTGACACGCCCACTGGATTGATTGACAGGTCGTGTTGTGGATCTTTTTTTCATTCAACCTTTATTTCGTCAGGTTAATCTCATTGAGCCTCGAGGACTCATTTACAAGAGCGACATGCTACAAACTAAAGAATGATGACAACAGTAATACTGTAGTAGAAATTTCCTTAAACAATCAACAATAGACAAACATAAGAGAGAAATACAGATTTTTTTTTTTACAAATTAAAACAAAAATCAAAGTATCAAAACATTATAAGGTAGATGTAGAAAATCAGTAAACAGGAACATATCTGCATTGGTTTTTGCCAGGATTCCAACAGATCCTTAAAACCATTTAGAGAGGTCAAGGCCGAGAGCTTTAAGTCTTTTTGTAAGATATTCCAGGAAGCAGGAGCGGAGTAGGAGAAGGCCCTTTTGCCAAGTTCAGTCCTCACTGACGGAACACTGCAGGTAATCATGTCCTGAGAGCGCACGCTGTAGCTGCACTCACGCAAAGACATGTAGGAGGAGATGTATGAAGGCAGCAGACCAAGAAGTGATTTAAAGATGAAAATGTACCAGTGGAAGAGTCTGCGTGAAGTTAATGATGTCCAGTTAACCAGTGAATACAGGGTGCAGATCTTACTCGTGATCTTACTCGTGGGGAAAAAAAAGGAGCAGCAAAAAACAAAAAGTCTCGTACGACTTTATTCTCATAAAAATATGGCTTTTAATTTTTTTTTCTTAACTTGGCCCTAAAGCTCCATTGTAGTTTTATGATTTAAAATCTAGTTTTATTTAAAATGAACCTACTGGTGGACCGAAATGAGTTCATGTGTGGACCTGATTTGGCCCCCGGGCCACCAGTTGAATAGCCCTGTCCTAATGTTTTGAGATTATTACCGGTAGTTACAACCAGAGTTCTGCTCTAAAGATTGTTCGATAAACCGACAGACCTGACCTGATTTTGTGAACAGAAATTGGGAGTTTTCTAATAAAAATTACATCCAAACATATCATTTGTTGAATGGACCTCAAGACTAACATGAAAATACAGAATAAATACAAAGTACATAACACTGCATCAGTCTTCTACAAGCAAACCATTTACAAGCCATTGTGGCTCAAAGTACACAAACTAAAGTCACTTAGTAAAAAAATACTATACTGTACTTACTTCCATGTAATTACTTGCATAATGCCACTTTACCTCTATACCAATATCAACTACCTCATACATATACAGTACTGTGTACATTAACCTCATATGCTGCTTTGTCACTCTTTTACAAATGTCAAATGCCAGAACCTCCATTTATTTTATAGATATACTTTTTATACTTCTACGGGACAGTATTACACTCTATTTCATTTTATGATTATGTTTATTAAATGTTGGTGTTTTTGGTGTTGGTGAAACTTTTTATACTTTTATACTACTATGAAAAACTACTATGCAAAAAAACTCAGGACAGTACTAAACTTTTATTATTTCATTTTATGCTTGTTTATTAATTGTTTAGTGTTTAGTGTTTAAATGGTTACTGTTGCACCGAGGGACTGAGAGAGAAATGCAATTTTAATCCTGTGTATGTCCTGTACATATTGCAGTTTTGACAATAAAGTTGACTTTGACTTTGACTTTAAAGGTCCACTGACATCATCTTACAAATTTGCATGAAATGATAGAAGATATATATATATATATATATTTATCATTCAACTATGTTCGTTTTTGCAAACAAAATGATAAATGAATGAAAATTCCTTTCAAAGTGAGATTAAAATTAAAAACCGCTTTTCTCTCTGAAAAATCCCACTTCAAGCAAATGCAACATTTGTGACGTAGGGAGCAGGGGCCTCATGTATCAACCGTGCGCACGCACAAAAACATTGCGCACGTCACTTTCCACGCAAAGTGGCGTATGTATCAAATCTGATATGAACGGGAATATCTGCGCATCCACGTACAAATCCACGGCTGCTCCCCTGCTTGCGTACGCACGTTTCTGTGGTTATATTTCCTTTGGCGACACTTACAGGTTATTCAGAGAAACTGTGTCCATGATATGAAAATAATCATAAATCCCACCAAACACACATGATTAACAATTATTACATCCACATGGACGCAATTAGATGAGTGGATATAAAAGCATGCGCCAAATAGTGGCAACGATATTGACAACAATGAGATGTGATTTCTTTAAATAAGAAGTTAACCAAGCTGTACCAACACGCCTACGTTTAGGTCAGTGTGTAGCGCGGTTGCCTTTAGTTCCAAAGGTCATGAGTTCGAATCTCGCATGGTACAACGTTTCTCTTTTTTTTCTTCGTTCCAGATTTAAAGGGATTGTGACATGATTTTTTTACTATTCATAAAATTGCTCAAAATATATATATTTTATCATTTAAATATGTTTGTTTTTGCAAACAAAATGATAAATCACTTTAATTTTGCTTTAAAAGTGATTTTGAACTTCAAGCCGTGTTTAATCATGGGAAATCCCATTACACACGAACGCACCATCTGTGATGTCACACTGGGCAGAGCTCTGGGCTTGTCACAGTGCGCAGGTATGAGCAGCTCGACATGAAGGAAGTCTGATACAGCATCAGACCTAAATTAGATCCTGTTGTTTCTTGTTTCATCACCCAAACAATTTTCTGCTTCCCAAAATGAAGACAAATAGCTCAAATCTTCACTTAGATTGCTAAATTCAGCCAGTTTTAAATTGTCCGCTATTAAAGACACCACAGCCCTCTGCCCAGTGTGACATCACATATGGTGCGTTCGAGTGTAATCGGATTTCCCATGATTAAACACGGCTTGAAGTTCAAAATCACTTTTAAAGCAAAATTAAAGTGATTTATCATTTTGTTTGCAAAAACAAACATATTTAAATGATAAAATATATATATTTTGAGCAATTTTATGAATAGTAAAAAAATCATGTCACAATCCCTTTAAATACACATGAAAACTATTTACAAAACAAGAAATCGTCTGCTTCCTTTCATTTCATGTATTGTTCTATCTCTTGTTGTTTTATTAAATAGTTTTCCTGTGTTCTTTAAATCTGGAATGAAAAAAAAAAACGTTGTACCAAGGGGGAGTCGATCTCACGACCTTTGGGACGAAGGGCGGGCGCGCTCACCACTAACCTATACAGGCATGTTAGAGCAGATGGGTCAACTTCTTGTTTAAAAGTGGATGGTATGTTTTGCGCTAGGCGTGCCGAATAAAACCTTTTTCCGTGCTTCTCTGCCTCACTCAGAAGTGATTCCTGTTCACAGTCCGTGAAGTTCCTCTTTTTTCCACGTTCCGACATGATTTGCAATGGAGCAGAGACGACATTCCTGTCGTGCATGGCATATTTGAATGACTTTGCATATTCATACGGAGGCGTGTCAAAGGCGGAGTCGGCCACTCTCTCATGTGCGCTCAGTTCCACGTTCATCGTGATGTACAAAAGGAATGTGCGTGGATTCAGGTGTACGCAGGGTTTGATAAATCTGGATTTTTTTGTGCGTAGACACTTTTCTGGATTTGTCCGTACGTCACTTTTCAGTAAGAAATCCACGCAAGTCTTTGTACATGAGGCCCCAGGACCGTCAGTCTGCGTCTGCCATTAACGCATATTCATTCTCATCCAGATCGCCTTTTTTTTTTATAACTTGAAAAATGCCGGTTATGTTGCATTTGGGTGTTCTAATATCATCAGTGAACAAGTGAGCCTTTTCACTTTCCCAAAAGATGTAAGACCTTCGTCAAAAATGGAATAAATAAAGCTGCCTCCCCTCGGACTGAGCTCCCTGCTTCCTGAACAGGTAAGAGTCAAATACATACGGGTGCAGACCTAAATTAGAACCTGCTGTTTCTGCTCATCTAACTTCCTGCTTCCAAAACTAAAGACAAATAGCTCAAATCTTAACTTAGATTGATAATTTTGTTGTTTTATTTCTTGTTCGCCATGAATATTTATATGGGGCGTTCTAAAGACGTTCTCCTTCCTACGTCACAAATGTTGCATTCGCTTGTAGTCGGAATTTTTCAGAGAGAAAAGCGGTTTTTAATTTTAATCTCACTTTGAAAGGAATTTTCATTAATCTATCATTTTGTTTGCAAAAACGATCAAAGTTGAATGATAAAATATACAGTATATATCTTCTATCATTTCATGCAAATTTGTAAGATGATGTCAGTGGACCTTTAAAACTAAAATACAGTGGGCTAATCCAAAGCAACTTAATTCAAAACACACAAAGCCCCATTAAACAGTTGGTAAGGGGGCCATACTTTAAATAAATAAACCTTTTCCCAGCTTGTCCATCCTTAAAAATAAGTAAAATGTAATTTCTGAAAAACATTTATTTTTTGAAACAAATAATAATACAACTATTTCGGGGCCCTCTAAACCTTGGGTAAGACATTCGGAAAGTCTGGCTTTGGGTACCACCACAAACTTCTGCACCACGTTCTTCTGCCTCTGTTTGATCTTCGTCTTCGTCGTTTTAACTCCAGGTGTTGCGGACCCCTTGGAGCACCAGCCGAGGACACCCCACCCACCACCGTCACCCTCGTCCCCGCGGACACCACCACTCCCACAGCGACAGCCGACACAACCGGCATCACAGCAGCCGGGTGCTGGAGGGGATCCACCTGCGCAGCTGCGGAGACTTAAGCTCCTCCTCCTCGCTGTGCCAGCTGGTGACGGCCCACCATGGCTCGTCTGGAGCGCTCCATTCAGAGTCTGCACTGTGAGGAGGAGACGGGGGCGAGGAAGGATGGAAGTTAACGAGTTACGATTTTAAAAGTCTTCTGCGCCCCCTCCGTTTGTCGGCTGTGCAAATGGCCTTAATGGTGCTCCAGCTCAGACCTCCCTCACAATTCAGCAGAACAGAAACACTTCAGAGACAATGACCATTTACACGTGCGTTCAAACTACTGCACAACTACGGATTGCAATCTGCTTTTGGTTCTTGTTTTAGTTGCCGTTCACCACCAAGTGGAGGTGAAGTGGTCACGGAAATCCTTATTTTGTCTTCCATTGATGAATACTGTCGACACGGTTCAGGACGAACTGATGAGGCTGCACGTGAGGACGACCTTTACTGGATGGGGTTTTGTTTAAATCTTCACCTACATGACGGCTGTCACAGAACGAGCACCACAGACACACATTTTGAAATGAACCTGCTCCCTGTGGACACGACGGCTCCATGTGAGCGTGTGCATGTTTTGCTGCAGGAACCTCGTGCATTTGCCTCTGCCTGTCTGTGTAACTAAACATGTTCTTCGAATGTCTTTATCCGCATGTTTGCTACTTTCTTTTTGACTTTTTTTGCTCACAGGATCTGCTTGGAGTAACCACTTGGTTTGAAGGCAAGGGTCAAAGGTGAAGTGTGCCCGTTGGCTCCATTTGTTTCCGTATCCCATATTGTAAAGGAATGTTGGAGTAACCACTTGGTTTGAAGGCAAGGGTCAAAGGTGAAGTGTGCCCGTTGGCTCCATTTGTTTCCGTATCCCATATTGTAAAGGAATGTCTGAAAATTTGGCTAAAACTGTCGTATCTTTGTAAAATATTGGATTATTCGTCGAGAATCTCTTGCAAACAAACCAGGTTCCCTCTGCGTTTGACCCGTCCTTTTTTGGATTTGCAGCAAATGTTACAGAATAAAACAGTGAAAAACGGTCGTCTGGCACCTCTGGAAACAGGCTCACAGTAGATGAGTGTATTTATACAAGACTGGGTTTTTAAAATTCGATTGCTCACTGGTACCGTTACCAGTAGAGGCACATTTTGAAATTGTACAGAACTAAATGTGAAGATTTACACAAGCACATAGAAAAGCACTCACACACTCCCAACACAAACTTTTGTCTGAGCTTTGTTTCTACCTCCCGTCTTGCATTAAAGATGATTTATTTAAATAAATTATATCTGTACGGCTGTCTCAACAGGACCGAGCCTTTAAACCTGAGTGATAAATGTAGTCTAAATATGGCACTTATTCCTGATTTTAAATGCAGTGTTGATAGCAAAACCTTCGATGCAAGTTGTGTATTTCAGCATATGAAATAAATAACAAAAATTAAAAATAAATAACAGTTTTTTTGTTTGTTTTGTTTTTTGTAAATGTTCTGCACAGTGTTTGTCTTTCTGAAATGTAATGTAAAGATGATCGTTTAGGCCACATGTCAAACTGCAGCTGAGCCTTTGCACAGTTTAATAATTAACGAGTGGATTCTTCTTATGAATATTTGAAACACGCCCCGGTCAGTTTTTATGTAAAATCCATAGTAAGTAAAAAATATACCTACAGGTTTACAAATTTAGAGGAACTCTTTATTGTATTTATACAACAAATAAAACCTATGGGGCAGGGGTTCCTAAACTTTTCCATGCCATGGCCCCACAAACAGCATCAGCTTCTGGCCGAGGCGAGGCCCCTTCTTGCAAACCCACAAACAACGCTGCAAAATATGAATCTCTTGTGCCGGTCCCAAACCCAGGTAAATGGTGAGGGTTGTTCCAGGAAGGGCATCTGATGTAAAACATTTTTGACAAAACTATAATGCGAGTTCATCAAAGCGAAACCATGCCAGATCGGTTGAGACCCGGGATAACAATGACCACCACCGGTGCTGTTGACAAATAGGTTGCCGATGGAAATTGTGCTACAGTTAATCGAAGACCACGAGTAGGGAAATGTGTCAGGAGACAGAGAGAGAAGAAGGAAGTCAAGAATATAGGACTGACGGTAGAAACTCTAAATGTGGGGAAGGCCAAAGAGAAGATATATGGATGCAGTTAGAGAGGACATGAAGGTAGTTGGAGTGAGGACAGAGGATGCAGAGGACAGAGTGAGGTGGAGGAGGATGAGTCACTGTGGCGAACCCTGAAGGGCGAGATACACTCGAGCGTCCTCACGATACGCCAATACGCAGCGTACGTACGCCCCGTACGCAGCGTAGCCCCGCGTAGCCCCTCAGGGCAAGTACGCGCAAAGGTATTTTTTTACTACGCATACGCGATCCGCATACGCGATACGCGGTGTCTGATCTAAACTTCCCCGGCGCCGGACTGTTTTGTATGTTACACAAATGAAATAAATTCCTCTTTTTTATCGCTGATCGGGCCTTTTCTTTTGTTTTTTTGCCTAAAGTCAAGTAACCGCTTCTTCCTCTGTTCACTCGATGAATGAAATGAATGAATTCAGGTCCTACCTGGGTGCGCGATGTTTTATATATTCCCTGGTGGGCTGTGGTGGGCTGTGGGCTGCAGGAAAAGCACTCCGTGCTCAGCTGCTCATATTACAACAAGGAGAACGCGAGCGTTTGGAGCGAAAAACTAGCGGAAGTGACGATCGGAAGTGACGGTACGGAGGAAATGACGTTAGAATTTGGAGCGAAAACACGAGAATCTACGCGAGAACGAAAGCCGAGTGTAGCAGCGGCTCCGTATACGCGCGTATACGCGCGTATACGTCCGTATACGCGCGTATACGTCCGTATACGCGCGTATACGGAGTCTGCTTCAGTGTATCTCGGGCTTGAAGAGGGAAAAGCTGAAAGAAGAAGAAGAAGCCAGGGAGTAGAAGGGGTCCAGTTCAGTTACCTCATTTCATCTCTGCTATTTGCCGATGATCTAGTCCTGTTGGCGACTTTGTGTTGTTATCTCTAGTTTTCATTGAGGTGGTTCAAAGTTGAGTGTGAAGCAGCTGGGATGAGGATCAGCACTTCCAACTTTGAGGCCATGATCATCAGTTGACAAAGGGTGGCCTGCCCAGTCCATGATGGGAGTGAAGTGCTGCCTTGAGTGGATGAGTTCAAGACAGGAATTTGTTCATGAGTGAGAGAAGAATGGAGCAGGACATCAGCAATTGTATCAGCGTAGCCTCTGTATTGCATATTCTGTACTGGTCCTTTGTGATGAATGGGGAGCTGAGCTGTAGAGTGAAGTTCTCTGTTTACAGTACTATGTTTCATTTATCTTTTTTTTTTATTAGTGGAAAGTCAAAATCTGAGTAGTGAACAAAAGAACAAGATTATCAATACAAGCGATAGACATTAAGTTTTTCTTCGGGGTAACTGAATCTCCCTTGGAGATCGGAGAGAAGTTCAGTTATCTGGGATAGACTCTGTCGCTGCTCCTCCTCATCGGGAGGAGTCAGTTGAGGTGGTCAGAGCAACTGGTAAGGATGCACATAGCAGCCTCCATAGTGAGATTATAGGGGCACATCCATATATGGGTGGAGATCTCAGCGTAGATTCAGGACACTGTGGAGAGACTACAGTATATGTCTCTCAGTTGGTCTGGGAACACCTTGGAATCTTCCCAGATGAGCTGAAGAGGTGGCAGAGGAAAGAGATGTCTGAGCATCTCTGCTCAAACTGCTGCCCCTTGACCTGAGGGACAAGCAGAAGACAATGGATGGACAGATGGGACGAATGGGTGTCCCATCCTTCCACAGACTGACAGCATGACAGATTTGGGTTTACTTAAATCATACTACTGATTTAATCAAGCTAAGGTACAGAAAGACCTTTGTGCAGTCAATACTGTTACTATATACAGTAAGTCCAAAGAAAGTTTCGGTCTGCTCAATAACAAAATATCAGTCATCTGAAGTATATTTATTTTGATAGACAGCCAAAAGACAATTAAGGCCACGAACAAAAATGTGCAGCACAAAGTTTATGGTAAATAATTTCAAAGTAACTTTAATAACCTATTTTTTCTTTTTATTGTTTTTTGTTTCAGTTGTAGGGGTGATCTCAGTATAGATCCCAATCTGATAAAAATATAGAAAATAAACTATTTTATAAATTAATAGTAAAAACTGTAAAGGTACCAGCGTCTTTAAAGCTTTTTGAAACAATGTTTATTTTTATTTTTGTGTGTGTGTGTTATCATGAGGGGAATGATGAGATGATGGTAGGTCAGTGGTTTCTCCGTTAAATTATTTAGGGCCTTTCCTCAACATTTATATAATAATCATGTTTCTATATGATAGAATTAGAAATAAGATGAAGCAAACTGAAACCATTTGACTATACAGTAAGTCTTTTTTAATAATGTACCATTACCTGGCCAATGGTTCGTTTTTTCCTAATCCGACCACTCCACTTAAACTCCGCCCCTTCTCAAATCTTATTGGTTAACTGAATGGAGAGCTCATCCTGGTTCGATGCAAGCAACCAATGAAAACGCTTGATGTCAAATAGGACCTATTTTGTAACCACGCCTACTCGCAAAGGACCTTGGGACGTTTAGTTCACAAGGTTCGGGATAAAAACCACAGCATGGAAGTTACGAACTACAACCCGTACATCCTGGTTACAAGTAGCGTTTAAAGACCTCCGGTTTTCAGAAAGAAGAATAAAAAGGATTAAATTTGATTTGTTCATTTACATCGTGCCTTTTGGGATAAGACAACACAGTCATTATGGTATGTATTATAGAAAAAAAATTCAGATTGGTTACGTCGTAACTAGCTTGCTAACGTGCTGGGTGCAGAGAAACCGTTTATGCTAACTCTCCGCTAACGCTTCATATCGTAGCAAGGGAAGTTGCGGCAGCAGGTTTTTCGAACCTACGAAACTAGCTTTATCTCGGAGGTTTTTCTTAACCGCAACGTGTGTCTATGCTAATGGGGTTTCCGTAACTAATTACAGTAGTTAAGTCGTGGCAGTTTTGGGCGAGAATGAAGCGCGTGCTGTTAAGCTGCGCCTTCGATGCTCCTAAAGTGTTACGAAGCGGTTCACGGTTCCAACGGGCTTCTCGTCGGTGTGCCTCGTCTCTCCAGGGGGACAGCGTCTGCAACGGGACTCACAGCAAGAAGGCGCTGCTGTCAGACCCCCAGCTGTTCGACGAGCAGTTTGCTGAGCTGCTGACGGAGCTGACGGAGAGGGACTTCACTGATCCTGGTCTGACTGATGCCCTGCGCAGGCTCAGAGAGGTGTGTGTGTGTGTGTCTCTGTCCTTCAGGTTGTTGTGTGACAAGTGTTTTAATGAGTGTTTGACTTCAGGTGATGGTGTATAATGTCCCTGGAGGGAAGAGGAACCGAGGGCTGTCTGTGATCGGCTCACTCCGGGAGCTCCTTCCACCGTCCCAGCTCACCCAGGACACGGTGCAGCGAGCTCTGGTGGTCGGCTGGTGCATCGAGATGGTGAGGATTAGTGAATGGGTGTTGCACGAATATACAGGTCCTTCTCAAAAAATTAGCATATTGTGATAAAGGTCATTATTTTCTATAATGTAATGATAAAAAATGAATATTTCATATATTTTAGATTCATTGTACACCAACTGAAATATTTCAGGTCTTTTATTGTTTTAATACTGAAGATTTTGGCATACAGCTCATGAAAACCCAAAATTCCTGTCTCAAAAAAATTTGCATATTTCATCCGACCAATAAAAGAAAAGTATTTTTAATACAAAAAAAGTCAACCTTCAAATAATTATGTTCAGTTATGCACTCAATACTTGGTCGGGAATCCTTTTGCAGAAATGACTGCTTCAATGCGGCGTGGCATGGAGGCAATCAGCCTGTGGCACTGCTGAGGTGTTATGGAGGCCCAGGATGCTTCGATAGCGGCCTTAAGCTCATCCAGAGTGTTGGGTCTTGCGTCTCTCAACTTTCTCTTCACAATATCCACAGATTCTCTATGGGGTTCAGGTCAGGAGAGTTGGCAGGCCAATTGAGCACAGTAATACCATGGTCAGTAAACCATTTACCAGTGGTTTTGGCACTGTGAGCAGGTGCCAGGTCGTGCTGAAAAATGAAATCTTCATCTCCATAAAGCTTTTCAGCAGATGGAAGCATGAAGTGCTCCAAAATCTCCTGATAGCTGCATTGACCCTGCCCTTGATAAAACACAGTGGACCAACACCAGCAGCTGACATGGCACCCCAGACCATCACTGACTGTGGGTACTTGACACTGGACTTCTGGCATTTTGGCATTTCCTTCTCCCCAGTCTTCCTCCAGACTCTGGCACCTTGATTTCCGAATGACATGCAAACTTTTCTTTCATCTGAAAAAAGTACTTTGGACCACTGAGCAACAGTCCAGTGCTGCTTCTCTGTAGACCAGGTCAGGCGCTTCTGCCAATGTTTCTACAGGTTGAATGAAAAGTTGAATGAGTTTCTGGTTCAAAAGAGGCTTGACCTGGGGAATGCGGCACCTGTAGCCCATTTCCTTCACACGCCTGTGCACGGTGGCTCTGGAATCTGCCCTTCTCCACAATCTTCCTCAGGGTCCGGTCACCTCTTCTCGTTGTGCAGCGTTTTCTGCCACACTTTTCCCTTCCCACAGACTTCCCACTGAGGTGCCTTGATACAGCACTCTGGGAACAGCCTATTCGTTCAGAAATTTCTTTCTGTGTCTTACCCTCTTGCTTGAGGGTGTCAATGATGGCCTTCTGGACAGCAGTCAGGTCGGCAGTCTTACCCATGATTGCAGTTTTGAGTAATGAACCAGGCTGGGAGTTTTTAAAAGCCTCAGGAATCTTTTGCAGGTGTTTAGAGTTAATTTGTTGATTCAGATGATTAGGTTAATAGCTCGTTTAAAGAACCTTTTCATGATATGCTAATTTTTTTAGACATGAATTTTGGGTTTTCATGAGCTGTATGCCAAAATCATCAGTATTAAAACAGTAAAAGACCTGAAATATTTCGGTTGGTGTGCAATGAATCTAAAATATATGAAAGTTTCATTTTTATCATTACATTATGGAAAATAATGACCTTTATCACAATATGCTAATTTTTTGAGAAGGACCTGTACAACTCATCTCTTTTTACTTCTGACCTCTTCAGGGGTCTCCACAGCGAGTCATTGTCCCATCTCTGCATCCTCTGTCCTCACTTCAACTACCTCCATGTCTTCTCTAACTACATCCATATGTCTCTTCTTTGTCTTTTTCCTGGCAGCTGCATTTCTACAATCCTTCTACCAATACCCACTGTCCCTCCTCTGGATATGTCCAAACCATCTCAGTCTAACTTTGTCTCTCAGTTGTTCAACCTGTGATCTCATTCCTGATCTTATCCATCCTTGTCACTCCTAAGGAGAACCTCAGCATCTTCATTTCTGCCACTTCCAGTTCTTTCTCCTGTCTTTTTGTCCATGTCTCTGTCTCCAGACCATACAACATAGCTGGTCTCACCACTGTCTTGTAAACTTTTCCTTTGACCTTTGCTGACACCTTTTTGTCACAAATCACTCCTGAAACTTTTCTCCATCCACTCCATCCTGCCTGGACTCTCTTCTTCACCTCTTTACCACATTCCCCATTTTCCTGGACAGTGGACCCCAAGTACTTGAAGTCCTGCACCTTTGTGACCTCTGCTCCTTGTAGCCTCACTGTTCCACCTGTCTCCCTCTCATTCACACACATGTACTCTGTCTTACTACAGCTGACTTTCGTTTCTTTTTTACTCCTATTTTTTGTTTACTTATTAGTGGAAAGTCAAAGTGAGTGCAAATATTGCTAGAATTTAATCAGAAACCAACAAAATTACTTTTTTATTTTATTTATTGCATTGATTTAAATTAAAGCTGGCCTGGATGATTCACAAAGTAATCAAGAATTTGTATAGTTTAATTTTTCCTTTTTGCATTTCCAGAGTAAATGTAAGTTGGGGGACATTTTCAAGTACCGATAATCAATAATATAAACTATTGCCAGTACACTCTGATGCATGCTCAATAATCCAGGTAGAAAAATCTAAAAAAGCTAAGTCTGGTCCTCTGGACATTCAAAAAATAAAACAAAACA
>JBBPBX010006646.1:0-26526 GCA_038048925.1 Garcialebias charrua
TTAGTGCAAGTATGAGAAGTAGTGCAAACTGTATGAGCACATGACCGAGAGTTTAGTGAAAACCCGTTTGGTGACACAGAGTCTAGTGTTAAAAACTTTGTGTTGAGTGATAATATGTGAGAAAGTTTTAGTGTTAAGGCAGTTCAAATGGGAGGGGAGGCAGAGCAGGCAGAGTGTTTAGCATTCTGACTGCCTGATGAACAGAGCTGTCTCTCAGTCTGCTGGTTCGAGCCTGGAGACTCCTCAGTCTCCTTCCTGATGGCAGCAGTCTGAAGCAGCTGTGTAGTGGGTGTGTGGGATCACCTGCCATGCGGTGGGCTTTCCGAGTGAGGCGTTTGCTGTGTAAGTCCTGCAGTGAGGGCAAGGAGGTGCCCACGATCTTCTCAGCTGCTCTCACAATGCGCTGGAGGCTCTTGCGGCAGGATGCAGTACATGCACCAAACCACACAGTGATGCAGCTGGTCAGGACACTTTCTATGGCACCTCTGTAGAAGGTGCTCATGATGGGGGTTGAAGCTCCAGCCCTTTTCAGCTTGCGGAGAAAGTAGAGACGCTGGTGAGCCTTCTTTGCCAGTGCTGCAGTGTTCCTGCTCCAGGACAGGTCCTTTGAGACGTGCACTCCCAGGAACTTGGTGCTGTCTACTCTCTCCACTGTGGTGCTGTTGATGGTCAGAGGAGGATATCTTCACCTGAACAGAAAAAAGTGGTATCATCAGCGAAAAGTACACATTTAAGGAGTCCTGACACATTTACCAAGTCATTCACATATAAAATAAAAAGCTTTGGTCCAAGTACAGAGCCTTGGGGAACTCCACATGTGATATTACAGAGGTCAGATCTTACATCATTTATTTGTACAAATTGTTTCCTATTTTTTAAGTAGCTAGATACCCACTGTAATGCTGGTCCTCTAATACCATATTTGTTCAGTTTTTCAAGGAGAATGGTGTGATCAATAGTATCGAATGCTTTTTTTAAATCAACAAAAATACTGATACAATGTTGTTTTTGATCGACAGCAGTAGTTATTTGTTCCATTAGTTCCATGAGAGCCATTGATGTAGAGTTTTTTGATCTAAACCCATACTGACTGTTGCTTAGAATATTTTGTTTATCTATAAATTGGTCTAGTCTGTTCACAAATAGTTTTTCAAGAATTTTTGAAAACTGTGGTAACAAGGATATAGGTCTATAATTGTTGAATACACATTTATCACCATTTTTAAAAAGAGGAACGACCTTAGCTACTTTCATATTATCTGGAAAAATTCCTGTTGAAAATGATAAGTTACATATGTATGTGAACGGCTCAATAATATGGCTCATTATGTCCTTTACAAACATCATATCCATGTCCACCCAGTCTTTCGATCTCTTGTCTGTAAGATGTTTTACTACATTCATTATTTCCTCTTTGTTAGTTCCATTTAGGAAAATACTATTTGCACAACCTGTAATTGAGTGGATCATATTTTTATCTACTTTTGGTATCTTAGCTGCAAGGCTTGATCCAACATTTACAAAATATTGATTAAATCCATTTAACAATTTCATTTTCATCATGAACTTCATCGTTGTCTTTTACAAAATATTTTGAAATACCAGTTTTTGCTTTATGATTCTTCAGTACACCATTCATTACTCGCCATGTTGCTTTCATATCACCATTAGTTTTATCTAATAATTTACTATAATATTCTTTCTTATGTTTCCTTATAATCCCTACTAATTTATTTTTATACTTTTTATATTTTTCTTCTGCGCTCTGACTTCGTAATTTCAAGAAACATGAATACAAATAATTCTTTTTTTTACATGCATTTCTTAACCCTTTTGTCATCCATGGTTGATCATTCGTATTTCTCTTTGTGTAATTTGTTTGCACACAATTCTTTACATACAGGGTTTCCAAGATATTCATAAACTCATCATATGCTCTGTTCGCATCATCAACATACACATCATTCCAGTCTTGTTTATCCAGATCCTCTTTCAATTTTTCCAAAACTTTTTTTGATGTGTTTATGATCTTTTTCTTCGTTGTGACTGCTTTTGTGATATTTTGATCATTTTTAAAGATTGTGAAAACTGGTAAATGATCACTTAAGTCGGTCGTTAAGATACCACCTATCACATCCCCATTTGTTATATTTGTGAAAATATTATCAATTATTGTGGCACTATGAGTTGTAATTCTTGTTGGCTTTGATATCAATGGATACATATTTAAACTGTACATTGAGTTTATAAATGTGCTTATGTTATTTGAATCTGTTTTATTTCCCATATCAATGTTAAAGTCTCCACACAAAAAAATATTTTTATTAAAACTCTTCTCCATTAGTTCCAAGATTTTATCAGTGAATATTTCTATATTTGCTCCTGGTGATCTATATACACAACTTATTATTATGTTTTTATCGTTTTTGTTTATAATTTCTATTGTTATCATTTCCATAATATTATCAACTATTATTGACATTTCATTATTTAATTTACATTTTATTTCATTATTGACAAATAGTGCGACACCACCACCTCTTTTATTATTTCTGTTCATATGATATAATTCATACCCCTCGATGTGAATATTACTTGTGTTATCATCATTAAGCCATGTCTCTGACAGCGCTATTATCGTAAAAGTTCTATTTAATTGTTTTAAGTAATCTGTTATTTTGGATATGTTTGCATTTATACTTCTGCTATTAAAGTGAATAATGGAGAGAACTCCATTTGATATATTGATGTCATTAAACTGCTCTTCATTATAATATTCGCTATCTTTTATTACAGGAAAAAAATTTGCATCAATCACATTTTCAACATTATATATTTTAGCTTCTGAGTCTTCGTATGTTGTCATGTTCTAATGTATTTGTTCATTTCACTGTATATTTTATCCATTGTGAGTTGTTTCATTGATTTGTAATTTTCATCTCCTGAATTCATCCAGATCCGTCAGTTCTTTTATCATTTTAGGCTGAGACCCTTCCTTTGCTTTGATAAAGACGTATCCATTTCTAGTCCATGTTGATGCTATTTTTTTCTTTGTTTTTTAACCACCTTGCTTCTTTTGCAATTTTTCCATTTTTCTTGGTAAGATGTTCATTTATGTAAACGTTTGTTCCTTGCAGATTTCTTCTATTTTGCATGACATAGTTTTTTGTATTCCTGCCAATGAACTTAACGACCACTGACGGTTTGAATCTTGGTGAATTATTGGGCAGGGTGTGACAGAACGAAATGTCCCCATATTTTATGTCCATGTTCATGTCCTGTAAAAAAGTAACTACAAGTTTCTCCAGACTCTCCTGTTCTTCCTGAGATTCATACTCATTTGGATCATTGTTATTAGGAGCTCTTTGACGTGTCCGACACTTACTAACATCAAGTCCTGAGATCACCACGTTTTCCTGCTTTGTGAATTGTTCTAAAACCTCTATTTTTTGCTCTAATTCTGCAATTCTCTTGTCTTTGTTAGTTACCAGTTCTTTCAGTTCTCTTATTTCTCCAACCAGACCGGCCTGGGACTCCATCTTTGCTGTTAAACTTTCTATTTGTCTACCCATAAAGTTGAGGGATTCTCTAAAGTCTTGCATATCTGAGTTGTTTCCCTCTGAGTCTGGTGACTTTTGTCCTCTATTTTTCATATTTACAGAGACTGGTGACTTTTGTCCTTTACCTCTCGTCATACTTACAGAGTTTGTGATCTAGTGGTAGCAGGTCTTTTGTTTATTCACTGAACCACATGGTCTTTCCACGAGGCTCACAGGCCTAAAGATGATTGGTGTGGCCCAGCAGTGCAGCACCCAGATCAGCAGTTATTAGATCAGAACTCACGGTTTCAGCAGCCTGCAGCATTCAGATCCACCATCTGAAGAGGTCCGCTCACTAGATCCGACGCAGTCCAGCCAGCACCGCACTCAGCTCCAGTGGCTCAAGGCCCAGCTCCGACCCCCACCAGAACCGATGCAGCCCAGTTAGCACAGCACGTAGCTCCAGGCCCAGCTCCGATCCCCACCAGAACCGATGCAGCCCAGTTAGCACAACACGTAGCTCCAGGTCCAGCTCCGACTCCCAGCCCCAGGCGTCGGTCCCCCGGCTCACGGCGGTCCGTCCAGCTCGAAACTCCAGGCCGCGGTCCTCCGGTTCTCCCACGACTCTCCAGGCGGCGTTCACGCTCGGCCCACTCGCGGTGCCTGGCCCCGGCTCTCTCACGGCTCCCAGCCCAGCTCGAACTCCAGGCCGCGGTCCTCCGGCTCTCCTACGGCGCTTCAGGCGGCGTACACGGCGCTCGGCTCACTCGTGGTGCCCGGCCCAGCTTAAAGTTCCAGGCGGCGTATACGACACTTGGCCCACCACCGCGCTACCACTGTAGCGTGTTTTGTTGTGTTCTTTCACTGCAACAAAGCACCCCCAGCGTGCCGGCCCGCTTTTCTTCGTAATAATCAGTGTATTCTCCGGTTTATTTGTTCACAAATCTGGATGGAGGTTCTGGCTGCAGGGTTCATTAGGCTGTATTCATGGTTGTTGCTCCGGAGAAGAGACGTGTTATTTGCTTTTTAATAATAAATGTAATAATGATAAAATTCTTTTGCTATTTCATTGTTATCATAAAGCTCCTTATCATCCTTTACAAAATATTTTGAAATACCTGATCGTATCTTGTGGTTTTTTAAAACAGTATTCATTACTCCCCATGTTCCTTTTGTATTACCATTATTTTTACTTAATAAATCACTATAGTATGTCTTCTTATGTTTTCTTATAATCCCCACAAATTTGTTTTTATATTTCTTGTATTTGTCTGCTGCTTCTTTTGTTCTCACCTTCAAGAAAGATGAATACAAATCATTCATTTTTTTTACAGGCATTTCTTAACCCATTGGTCATACATACATGTTTTTCAACAACATTTCTTTTTGAATAGTTGTCTTGCACACAATTTTTTTCATACAGAGACCCCAAAATATTCATAAACACATCATATGCTCTGTTCACATCTTTAACATACACATTCTTCCAATTTTGTTTTTTTAAATCATCTTTTAGTTTGTCCAAAGCTCTTTTTGATGTGTTTATCCTTTTCCCATCAACTGTAACTACGGTATCCCTGCACAGATATGTTTTACAAATTACAAAAATTGGCAAATGATCACTTATATCCGTCGTAAATATTCCACTCAACAATTCTACATTTCTTATGTTGGTGAAAATATTGTCAATAACTGTTGCGCTATGGGTTGTGATTCTTGTTGGACTAGATATTAGTGGAAAAAAATTCAAGCTGTACATTATGTCCTTAAACACACCGATGTTATTTGTATCAGACTGATTACCCAAATCAGTGTTAAAATCCCCACACAAAAAATAGTTTTGTTGCAGCTCATTTCAAGGAGCTCCATGATTTTATCAGAAAATAATTCTATACTTGAACTTGGTGATCGATACACGCAACTAACTATTAAATTCAGTGGTGGGCAACGCTAATCAAAAAATTAGTTCCACAATTTCTAAAACGCTTATTAATTTTTTTAGGTCCACAATTTCAAAAGCACAAATGTCTTATGAAAATTAGGGGAAGCTAATCTAATCCGCTATTTATATTCGACAATTGGTAGCCGGCAGCGTTATGCAATATTTGCACTACACTGCCAACTGAAAAGTAACTAAAATGATCCTAAAAGGATGAAATTACAAAAATCAAAGGATTTATTTAATACTTTACGTACATATATTCTATTCGGCCACAAAATTAACAAAAAAGAGAATGATCTTTTAATCCCTAAGACCACTTTTAAATCTCAAATACACGGGCGTGTCGCCACCGCATTTATACATAAAAGTAACCCAAATACATAAAACTAACGACTCACCGTCGAGTGGTTGACACAAAACACACAATAAAATCCTCCGGCCGCGTTAATTTGGCTTGAAACAGCGGGGTTCTCTGCAGATTTATCCAAGAAACCTAGCACAACCAGCTAGCCACAGAATTAGCCCCCGAGTTCACCGCTGATCCGGAAGATGTCAAGATGGAATAGTCCATTTTTAGTAGGGGATGCAGAAATCGACCGGTTTTTGTATTGCGTTTTTAATGATCAAAAAAGGCGTTCAATACAGGATCAACTGGACTTTATTTGTTGCAGAAAACGTTTCGACTTCTGTCCAGAAGTCTTTTTCAATTCTGAATGGAAGCTGTGAGAACGAGAAGTTTTATACAGGCTTACAAGTCACGCACCAACATGTGAAATTGGAAACTGAAAAAACACCACAAATTAACTAACATGCCCATTCTATTTAAATTGACAAAACGACCCATCCCAGCTTAACAAAAGGGGTTTGTAACACATACATGTAAATTGAAAGATCACACCAGGAGGTTCCCTTGAGGTCTCTGTTAGAAGACACAAAACTGTATGTAAATTGACAAACAACACCTCCCAAATAACAACAGAGGCTACTCAGAGAACTTTGTTAGTCTAATTTACAGACAAGGCATCCCTGCTCCCATCCGGTGTAAAACGTTTCGGAATCAAATCCAAAACTGAGGACTAAAAGGACTAAATTTTGCCATCTCCCCACAAGAAATACCTGTTGTGGAACTAATCACAGCCACAGAATCTGCGATTAGGAACAACAACTTGACAGGTACAGAGGCTGAACAACTTCGGATGAAAATATCAGCTACCCTCTCCAGTGCCAAACTGCCTCCCTCAAATCTCACACCACAGGAAAGGAGAGCCATAACATCACTCAGCCAAGACCAAAACATCACCATTTTACCAGCGGACAAAGGAAGATGCACAGTAATACTCAACACGTCGGACTACCAGGAGAAAATAACCGCTCTACTGAATGACAGTAACACCTATGAGCACCTGAAGAGGGACCCGACTAACACCTTTAAAAAGAAAGTCATTGATTGTCTACAAAAACTCGAAAAGGAGAAAACAATCAATCGATCATTGTATTATAGACTGTACCCGGGGGAGGCCACTCCTTGTCTGTATGGACTTCCAAAAATACACAAAGAAGGTACACCTCTCAGACCCATCGTGAGCAGCATGAACTCAGTGACATACAATGTTGCTAAACATCTGGCTGGTATTTTAGCTCCTCTGGTTGGAAACACACCTCATCATATTAAAAACTCCATTGATTTCACCAACAAAGTTCAACATTTGAAGCTGACCCCGGGAGAAACTCTTGTATCGTATGATGTGACTTCCCTGTTCACATGCATACCCATTTCTGAAGCAGTAGAAACTGTCAAAAAAAGACTTCTACAGGACAAGGATTTGGACAAAAGGACCAACTTAACCCCAGACCACATCTGCACCCTGCTGGATCTCTGCCTCTCCACCACTTATTTCAAGTTCAATGACAGTTTTTACAGACAGAAGCACGGCTGTGCCATGGGATCTCCAGTGTCACCCATTGTTGCAAACCTCTACATGGAGGAAGTGGAACAGAGAGCCCTAAACTCCTATGAGGGGACAACTCCAAGCCATTGGTTCAGATACGTGGATGATACCTGTGTCAAAATCCAAGCCAGGGAGGTGGAAGCGTTCACCAGACACATTAACTCTGTTGATAACAACATCAAGTTCACCAGAGAGGATGCTAACGACAATAAGCTGCCTTTTTTGGACTGTTTGGTGCATATGGAGGGAGATGACAGTCTCAACATTGAAGTTTACAGAAAACCAACCCACACAGACCAATATCTCCTGTTCGACTCTCACCATCCACTGGAGCACAAACTCTCTGTCATCAGAACTTTACAGCATCGAGCAGAACACATCCCCACAAGGACAGAAGGGAAGGAAAAGGAACAGAAACACATCAAAAAATCTCTGCAATCATGTGGATATCCCAACTGGGCGTTTGTCAAGTCAGCAAGGAAATCTGTTAAACACAATAATGAACAGAAAAAGTCTAACAGACGGAAAAACATTGTCATTCCTTATGTTGCTGGAGTCTCAGAGAATTTCAGAAGGATTTTCAACAAACACAACATCCCAGTACACTTCAAACCCAGCCGGACTCTCAGACAGAGGCTGGTGCATCCGAAGGACAAAACCCCCACACACAAACAGAGTGGGGTGGTTTATGCAGTCCAGTGCAGCGAAGTCTGCTCAGACCGTTACATCGGAGAAACGAAACAACCTATCCACAAAAGAATGTCTCAACATAGGAGAGCAACCTCCTCTGGACAAAACTCTGCCGTTCACCTCCACCTCACGGACAAGGGACACTCCTTTGAGGACCAGAATGTTCAAATTTTGGACAGAGAACACAGATGGTTTGAGAGGGGGGTAAAGGAAGCTGTGTATGTTAAGAGAGAGAAACCTTCTCTTAACAGAGGAGGAGGTCTGAGATTTCAACTGTCTAAGACTTATAACTCAGTTTTGGATTTGATTCCGAAACGTTTTACACCGGATGGGAGCAGGGATGCCTTGTCTGTAAATTAGACTAACAAAGTTCTCTGAGTAGCCTCTGTTGTTATTTGGGAGGTGTTGTTTGTCAATTTACATACAGTTTTGTGTCTTCTAACAGAGACCTCAAGGGAACCTCCTGGTGTGATCTTTCAATTTACATGTATGTGTTACAAACCCCTTTTGTTAAGCTGGGATGGGTCGTTTTGTCAATTTAAATAGAATGGGCATGTTAGTTAATTTGTGGTGTTTTTTCAGTTTCCAATTTCACATGTTGGTGCGTGACTTGTAAGCCTGTATAAAACTTCTCGTTCTCACAGCTTCCATTCAGAATTGAAAAAGACTTCTGGACAGAAGTCGAAACGTTTTCTGCAACAAATAAAGTCCAGTTGATCCTGTATTGAACGCCTTTTTTGATTTCATCATGTCCTGGACGACTGAGAATCTTCACCAGCAGTTTTTAATGATCATAACTATAATTATTTTTATGTTAAATGTACATTAACAAACATGAGCAATAAGAAAGTTCATACTCAAACATGAGCAATGTTAGTAATGTAGGTGACTGGCCGGGGCGGGGCCCTGCTGATTTGGGACCCCATGCAACGGCATCATTTCCCTACATGGTAGATCCGTGTCTGTTCTCCCCTCTGCCCCCCTCCAATCCTCCCTCCTCTCTGCTCTTTACGGTGAGGGAGGGGAAAAAGGCAAAACAAGCAGCTACGGAGCCAGCATAAGAGCCTCTAAATAAGTTTATTCGTTTTTACTGATAGATAATTAGTTATTAGCGGTACTGCATTTTAAATAAAAATAGCACAAATCCGCTTATGAATTATAAAAGTTAGTCACTGCGCTGTTACGCTGACAAAAACGTTAGGTCCGCTGTAAGCGGATTAGCGCATTAGCGGTCCCAAGCGTTCATTAGCCCACCTTTGATTAAATTTTTTGAACTGTCATTTAATATTTCTACTGTAATTGTTTCCATAACATTATCAATAACTGTTGATATTTTGTTATTTATTTTGCATTTTATTTCATTACTGATAAATAAACCAACTCCTCCACCTCTTTTATTACTTCTAATTGTGTAATACAGTGTATATCCTTCAATGTAAAAGTTATCTGTGCGCTCATCACTGAGCCATCTCTCGGAGACTGCTATTATATTAAATCTATTTTTTAACTGGTTTAAATAATCTATTATTTTTGAAAAAATAGCACACATACTTCTGCAATTAATGTGAATGATTGAGAAATCTTCATTTACTATTTTAATGTCATTAAATTGTCTTTTGTTATAATATTCAATGTCGTTGATTACTGGAAAAAAGTTTGAATCAATGGCCCTCATTCACGAACCGTTCGTACGCACAGATTTGTTCTTAAACTGTGCGTATGAGTGATTTAGGATCATTTGTGGCATTCAACAATGTTTTCGTATCCTAAGATTATTTTCAGATACGAACAAAATTTACGAGTGGTCCGGAGCTGTCGTATAATTTAGGAGCGTCAGTCTGCTGTCATCCAGACGGAATTTCTCCACGAATAACTTCATATTTCGTTATTTAGAAAATATTTTGGGTTTAAAAAAATCACGCACCATAATTATTCTTGACAATAGGTTATTCTGTTTGAATTAGAATTATAATTTTAAGTTTAATTTGTCTGGTGTGTCGCGCAGGCTTCAGTGAGTCGTGCGCTCCCCTTGGTCATCAAAGCCCTCCTCATATTAACACCCAGGTACATAAAATTCCCATACACCGCCGCAGAACAAGTACGAATTAAGACTGATTTTCATGCTATTGCTGGACTGCTGTGCCAAACACCATCGGAGCAATAGATTATTATATCTGATTCGAAATATAACCTGCAGAATGTGGTTGCGCGATGACCAGGAGGAGCGCGCATGACTCATTTGTGCTGCAAAACATGTTGGCACGCGCGCAGCATGGCATTGACTTTTCCTTGATCTCCTCCTGTCCGTGCTGCGGCGAGACGTTTCTTTGAAGCCATTTTCAGATCAAACCATTCATTCTTGATTTCTGATACTGTACGACCCACGGGAGACAACATGCATTATATTAATATGAAGTTAACTGTAGTTTCGAGACATTTTAAAATGCTTCTGTTCAAAAACACATCCGACACTTGGGGGGGTGGGGGGGTAGCGGTGCGCCACGCTCTTCTGAATAAGTGAAACTACACAGTTGTTTACACTAAAATTAAAAATATTTGACCATCCGACACCTGCGGGGGGGTGGGGGGGTAGCGGTGCGCCACAGCGCGACTGAGAGCAGATCTCCGAACGCGTGAAGTTCCTCCTTTTACTTCTTGAGTTTGAATGAATGGACACTTCCTGCTGTCAAAAGGCAGGAAACGTGGCCTTATATGGTGTTTTGAGGGGTGGGAATTATGTAAATGACCTCTCCGCGAGCACGCGCAGGTTGATAGAACAGGTGGGATTCATTAAATTTACGCAGCCATTTACACACTTTTCTTGAGGATAGAAGACTTTGTTGAATCTGACGTGGCATGTTCGTACGAACGCTTCGTACGAACAAAAGTAGGAGAAATTTAGGATAAAAATACGAACATTTTCGTAAATGAGGGCCAATGATATCATCTATATTGTATATTTTATTCTCTGAATCTTCATAAGTCATCATATGTTGGTTTTTCTATTTGTCCATATAATTTAATTGTCATGTACCAATTAAAGTTCAAAAATTTACTTACATGAAACAGATCAGCAGCAACATGATGTGATTTTTTCACAGTGATTATTCTGGTTAGATATTCATGAGACTATCAGCCTCAGGGTAGAAGCTGTTCCTCAGTCTAGTGGTTCTACACTTAATGCTCCTCAACCTCCTTCCTGAGGGGAGTGGGGCAAAAAGTGTGTGTGCTGGGTGAGTGGGGTCCTTCATGATGCAGGTGGCCCTCTTCCTGCATCTGGAGGTGTAGATGTCTGTGATAGTGGGGAGACTGACTCCAACATCTTCTGTGCAGCCTTCACCACTCTCTGTAAAGCTTTTCTTTCTGCAGCTGTGCAGCCTCCATGCCACACGTTGATGCTGGAGCACAGGATGCTCTCCACTGCACACCTGTAGAAGGAGGTGAGGACTGGGTTTTCCAAGATGTTGTCCATGCTTTTATGTCTCTGTGTTTCATGAGTCTATTTGTAATTGCCATATTTTCCGGTCTATAAGTCGCACCTTTTTGCATAATTTGCATGCCCTGCGACCTATAGAGAGGTGAGACCTGTTTATGGATTTTTCCCACATTTTTAGACCAATTTTTGGCTCAGATATGACAGTTTTTCATTTTGGCAAAAAAATGGTGCAGTACCACTTTCGGCCGCAAGGGTCCACCGACCGTTCCCACCTCATGTGTCCGACGGCAGCCTCCTCTGGTCGGAATGACTCTGTCGCTGCCCGGCCTCCTTCTCTGGAGGTATGAACTACTGTTAGCTCAGTGTTTGTTAGCAAAAACGGTTACTATTCATCTAAATAACTCATGAACTACAGGGCAGATTTTCTTTAAACTTACAGAACGTAATTACTTGGTGGTCATTTACAAACTGTTAGCTGTTGGAATTGTTTGAGCTCAAATTAGATTTATTTATAATTTATTTTCGCAGCGCGTGCAACCGTTTGGAAGACGTCAAAGCGAAACTATTTAAATCCAGCAGATTTGACCATTACGTGCATTTATTAAGGAACGGTTAAGCTAAGACACATCTTTGCTATAATTTTCAGCAGACAAATAATTGTTTTTACCGTGTTAATCTTGTTAAAAGTCCTTCCGTGCTCGCTTCTGTGGCCGCCATTTTCAGCAGGGCAAATGAGGCGCTGACGCGTCGCGTAGCGGTGATGCATAATAGATGCGACTTAAATAAAGGTGTGACATGCTTATGGATTTTTACAATTTATTGCCAATAATTGGACAAAGCGACTTATAGAGAGGTGAGACTTATCAGGCGGAAAATACGGTAACCATTTCTAGAGGAGGGACAGAAACAGAAGCATGCTCACATTTATCAAACCAGATCAGGTGACAGAAAAACCCATGGCAACATACTCATAGTAACAAAACAGAAATAATTCTTGTTGGTACCAAAAACTCTATTTCAAAATCAGAACATCTTCTCGTCCCCCTTAACAACTCTCTGCTATCCCCCTCCCCTCAGGTCAAGAGCCTCGGTGTCATCCTCGACACCACTCTCTCCTTCACTTCACACATCAACAATATTACTCGGTCTGCCTATTTCCACCTCCGTAATATTAACCGTCTCCGTCCTTCTCTCACACCCCGCTCCACAGCCATCCTGGTGCACAGTCTTGTGACTTCCCGTATTGACTACTGCAACTCCCTTCTCTACGGCCTCCCCAACAAATCTCTCCACAAGTTACAGATGGTCCAGAACTCAGCTGCCCGTGTCATCACTCAAACCTCCTACTATAACCACATCACTCCTGTCCTGCAGCAGCTCCACTGGCTCCCGGTTAAATCACGCATCATCTTCAAAATTCTACTCCTCACGTTCAAATCTATCCACAACCTTGCCCCTCCTTATCTATCTGACCTCCTACAAATCTCCATCCCATCACGCTCTCTCAGATCCTCCTCTTCACTACATCTCCATGTACCCTCTGCCCGCCTCTCCACCATGGGGAGCAGGGCCTTCACCTGCTCTGCCCCTCACCTCTGGAACGCTCTACCACCAGACCTTCGAAACACCACCTCCCTTTCTCTGTTCAAGACTGCCCTGAAAACCCATCTCTTTAGACTAGCTTATCATTAACTTTACTAAATGTGTTTTTATTATTTTGCATTTTATAATCTTCATGTATTTTTATATTTCAATTTGTCACTGATAATGTTTGCACTGTATTGGTTTGTTAAGTGTCCTTGGGTGTCCTGAAAGGCGCTTTTAAATAAAATGATTATTATTATTATTATTATTATACTCAACTTTGATAGTTGATGGTTGCTAAACCTCAGAGTTAAGCTGAACTGCCACTGTGTTCTGAGAAAGATTCCCTGAAAGCCAGAGGGAAGAGACACAGAGGAAATAAATCCTGCTCCTCTTGGGAAACTGCTCATCACTGAGAAAGCTTGCTCTTCGCGATGATCTTGTTTCCTTCACTTTTCCTCTCGGTATACATTTGGGAGTATTTGCATTATTCTGACATCCCATAGATCAAACTGTGAGACAAATGAGCAACTACATTTAGCAATTCGACTCCTCAGCAGGAGTTGTGTCTCGGCTCCCAGGAGGCTCCGCCACACTGCTGTAGGAGCTCTGGTGGAAGCAACTTCCCAACTCAATTCTACAAGATGGAGTGAGATGTGTGAAAGTAATTATGATTATAAAATTATACTGTGACCCAGTTTATCTATTACATGAGCATAAACGGCAAATAATTTATGGGAAGCTATTGTAGCCTCTTGTTGTTGCATCTCTCCAGTTTGCATATGGGTCTATCTTTTTTGTGAAATCTAAAACTTTCAGTAAACAAGATGAGAGATTGTTATCCTCTTCTTTTTTTTTTGTGCAGTGAAAGAAGCCGAACATGGGTTTTATCTGACGGATAATTTCAGCCATTTATTTGTGCATACTAACCAAGAACAGAGTGACTGCATACAGTTTACGGCCCTGCCGACCAGCTGCAGGTAGATGTGGTTTGCTTCATTTCAAACAGCAGATCGCTGTGGGAGAATTGTTTTTCACCAGATAATTAATTTCCCCATTGGGGATTATTAGAGTAAAATAAATAAATAAATCATTGTATTCTCTTCTCAGTCACATTTGGGGAAAAAAGCAGAGACATTGCACTTTTATGAAGGTTATTGCGAGAATTTCCTAATTATTGATTTGTTGGTTATAGACGAGGGTCATTCAGAATAAGGAAAGTGAATTAAAAACCTAACTTCTGCAGCCCAGATAAGTAACTAATGTGAGATGTGAGGCAGGGTTTAACCTGTCACAACCTTAATTACTTATTCAAGACTAGTTCACGTTCAAGATAGTAATTATGATGTTTACAAATGAAATGGACAAGGAACGGTTGATGTCCAGTTCAAAGTTGATGGTGTGGAGATTAGTAAAGTCAATGAAGTTAAGTTTTTGGGTGTTGTTATTGATGAGAAACTAACATGGAAACCTCACATAAATTATTTAAGAACAAAATTAGCTAAATCCATTGCATTGCTGTATAAAGTCAGGGACTTGTTTAATGATAAAGCTTTGTATATGTTGTTTAATGATAAAGCTTTGTATATGTTGTACAATACATTAATTGTCCCACACTTGGTCTATTGTATTGAGGTATGGGGGAAGGCATGTAAGACAACTACAAATCCTGTTTTTGTTTTGCAGAAAAGAGCAATAAGAGTTATCACTCGAAAACATAGCCATCATCCATCTAATGTATTATTTTGTCAACTGAAATTATTGAAATTTCACGACTTGATTGATTATAAAATTTTATTAGTTATGTATAAGGCTCACCAAAATGCATTACCTTTGAACATCCAGAGAATTTTTACAAAGAGAGAAAGCTGCTATAATCTTAAGGGGACGGAGATGTTCATAACAACTAAATTTAGAACCAGTTTGAAAGAACGATGTACCTCGATACAAGGAGTGAGATTGTGGAATAATCTGGAAAAAGATATTAAAAGTGCCAAGTCAATGCACATGTTTAAGAAATTGATAAAGTTTGGATTGCTAAAAAAATATGAAACTGTATAATGTGTTCTCATATGAATTGTTGTTCTAGAAGGATTTCATTTTTTGTTTTATTGTATTAACTGAAGAATGTTATTGTTTGAATTTTATTTATGAGAAAAAAGGGGCAGATATTATAAGAATTATTTTCTTCTCTCTGCTACCTTTCATTTCATTGTATTAGTTTTCTTTTCTTTTTGTTGTTGTTGTAAATATAATTGTTGTAAATATATAATTAATTTGTTTTTAGGTTATGAAATGAATAAAGAATTATTAATTTAAAAAAAATTAATTGTTTATTTAATCACGGATTCTCTTCTTTTTGGATTAACACTACTTTGACTAAGGCTGCGCTTTTTTGCGCAAGTGAACTTGGCTTCTGAATCCCCCGGTCCCTTTCAGTGGGCTATATAATGTCGATTCAAATGCTAATGACCCTACTAAAGACCCATTAATTGTACACCTACCCCCCCACCCCCTACCCCTCAGTCCAAAATCCTTGGATCCAGTGCAGGCCTTGTATAACACATAAACATTTATCGCTGCCAGGTCAAGCATGTTGTAGAACACGGCAATGGGCCGCACCGTATATAAATGTGCAATCTGGTCCATTATACCGGTATGTCAGTTGACCTCAGGTCATGTTACCTGTGTCGGTCCGGCAGTTTACCTCAGGTCATGTGACCTGTGTCGGTCCGTTTGTTGACTTCATGTCGTGTGACCTGTGTCGTTTTGTCAGTTGACCTCAGGTCATGTGACCTGTGTTGGTCCGTCACTTGACCTCAGGTCATGTGACCTGTGTCGGTCCGTCAGTTGACCTCAGGTCATGTGACCTATGTCGGTCCATCAGTTGACCTCAGGTCATGTGACCTGTGTCGGCCCGTCAGTTGACCTCATGTCTTGTGACCTATGTCGGTCCGTCAGTTGACCTCAGGTCATGTGACCTGTGTCGGTCCGGCAGTTTACCTCAGGTCATGTGACCTGTGTCGGTCCGTTTGTTGACTTCATGTCGTGTGACCTGTGTCGTTTTGTCAGTTGACCTCAGGTCATGTGACCTGTGTTGGTCCGTCAGTTGACCTCAGGTCATGTGACCTATGTCGGTCCATCAGTTGACCTCAGGTCATGTGACCTGTGTCGGTCCATCAGTTGACCTCAGGTCATGTGACCTATGTTGGTCCGTCAGTTGACCTCATGTCGTGTGACCTGTGTCGGTCCATCAGTTGACTTCATGTAGTCCAAAATCAGCAGATATGGCAGAGGGAATTAGGTTCAAGATACATAAACATGAATTTGCAGCATTTTATTGAAAATAATATTTACAAATCATCATACAAACGCAATACTGTATATACATTTTGTTTTTACAACAAAATCTAAATGTTGGTGTGTAGTTGTTGCTGCTTCACATCTAACACTTATTACACACCCAGTTGTCCTCATTTCTACATTTGCGACAGGTAAACTTCTTGCAAATTGCACACTGTTTTTTGCTGCTGTTTCTTTTGCAAATCATCATACAAAAGCAATATATACATTTTGTTTTTACAACAAAATCTAAATGTTGGTGTGTAGTTGTTGCTGCTTCACATCTAACACTTATTACACACCCAGTTGTCCTCATTTCTACATTTGCGACAGGTAAACTTCTTGCAAATTGCACACTGTTTTTTGCTGCTGTTTCTTTTGCAAATCATCATACAAAAGCAATATATACATTTTGTTTTAACAACAAAATCTAAATGTTGGTGTGTAGTTGTTGCTGCTTCACATCTAACACTTATTACACACCCAGTTGTCCTCATTTCTACATTTGCGACAGGTGAACTTCTTGCAAATTGCACACTGTTTTTTGCTGCTGTTTCTTTTGCAAATTATCATACAAAAGCAATACTGTATATACATTTTGTTTTTACAACAAAATCTAAATGTTGGTGTGTAGTTGTTGCTGCTTCACATCTAACACTTATTACACACCCAGTTGTCCTCATTTCTACATTTGCGACAGGTAAACTTCTTGCAAATTGCACACTGTTTTTTGCTGCTGTTTCTTTTGCAAATCATCATACAAAAGCAATATATACATTTTGTTTTTACAACAAAATCTAAATGTTGGTGTGTAGTTGTTGCTGCTTCACATCTAACACTTATTACACACCCAGTTGTCCTCATTTCTACATTTGCGACAGGTAAACTTCTTGCAAATTGCACACTGTTTTTTGCTGCTGTTTCTTTTGCAAATCATCATACAAAAGCAATATATACATTTTGTTTTTACAACAAAATCTAAATGTTGGTGTGTAGTTGTTGCTGCTTCACATCTAACACTTATTACACACCCAGTTGTCCTCATTTCTACATTTGCGACAGGTAAACTTCTTGCAAATTGCACACTGTTTTTTGCTGCTGTTTCTTTTGCAAATCATCATACAAAAGCAATATATACATTTTGTTTTAACAACAAAATCTAAATGTTGGTGTGTAGTTGTTGCTGCTTCACATCTAACACTTATTACACACCCAGTTGTCCTCATTTCTACATTTGCGACAGGTAAACTTCTTGCAAATTGCACACTGTTTTTTGCTGCGGTTTCTTTTGCAGAGGGTCTGAACCTGACACTGTGTCGTCTTTCCAGGACCAGGCTGGGGACGTGGCTTTTTCAGCATGGACTTTTCTATCATAAAACGCTGACGAAGTTCCAGTGCAAGGCCATGTATGAAGTCTCTTCTGCTTTCCTTGGACCCAATGCAGGCCTTGTATAACACATAAGCATTTATTGCTGCTAGGTCAAGCATGTTGTAGAACACGGCAATGGGCCACCTGCATGTGCCGGCATGCACCGTATATACACGTGCCATCTGGTCCATTATGTCAACGCCACACTGCAAAAAATTAAATTAAATTAAATGTTAGATTTTGAACAACAATATAACAAGTAAAGTATAGCTGTATAAAACCATTGCAGCAATATTACTTATCTACATACCTTCATGGAGTTGTAATCTGTTATAGTGTTTGGTTTTTTTTATGTTCATTGCCAACTAGCACTTGTTGGTGCATGGTGCTGAGAACACAGACCAACTTGTTTTTCTTAGGAGCATACGCGGTCAGTGTGGCACTGCCTGATTTGTACACTTGTGTGGAGAATTCTTTCCAGCCCTTGCCATTTTTTGCTGGAAGGGGAATCTCCCGTCTAATTTTGTTGATTGTGCCGAGCAGAGTTGTGTTGTGGTTTAGCAGTCTGTTAGCCAGTGTCACAGATGTGAAGAAGTTGTCCATGGTTACAGTTCTTCCATTGCCCAGAAATGGTTCCATGAGTTTCATGACAACATTCTCAGATAGTCTTTCTCCTTTAGGACGGCTGGGGTCCTTTCCTAAATATGGAATGGCGTTGCACATATACTTTGTGTCCAAGTCTGCAGCAATCCAAAACTTTATGCCAAATTTATCTGGCTTAGTTGCGATGTACTGTGTAAAAGGGCAGCGTACCTTGGTTGGAAACAGCTGCTCATCAACAGTAATGTGCTGTCCTGGTACGTAGCACTGCTGATAGTTACTTACAAAACGTTGCCAAATGTCTGAAACTGCAGCAAATCTGTCGGTCTTCACACGTTCCGCACGGGTGTCCTTGTTGTCAAAGCGCAAGTACCTCATGATTTCTTTGTAGCAGTCACGGGACATCGTCTCCTTGATTACAGGCACACCATATTTTTCTGACCAAGATTCGATCATTGCACCAATTGGGCAGAGAGTTGCTCGTAGAAACAGAACGGCTATGAAAGCCATAAGCTCACTGACAAAAAGGCTCCAGGTGTCATTTGTTCTGTGGGCTTCATGGTTGGTGCACTCTGTGATGATCAGAAGCATCTCCATGTTGAACAAACACAGAAAGCTCTGAAGTCTACTCGTTATCCGACGCTGCAGGAAAGAAAATAAATAAATATTTTAATTATATACAGTATCACTTCCGTTTTACTGCACTTTGCTTTGTTTTAGTTTTGATACATGACAAAAATTTTGCTTTTTTACTAAGAAAACGAAAACAAAAAAGCAATATACACACTGCTAATCTACAAAATTATAAATATTTATACAAACACAACACAAAAATGTCTAACAAACAGAAATATTACCTTGGCATGTTCTGTAGGTCCTACCCTCTCTTGGAATACAGCCTCTGCATGGAATTCTTGCTGCTGCAGGTGTCCAGCACCTACAGTCTCCCAAACTGTCCCATCCTTTGCTTACACGCTTGATGCTGATATGTTTTTCTTTGTTTCTGAACGTTTTTTTCTGGGAAGGCTGCACTGCTCTTTATCAGATTCACCACTGGTATCCTCATCTGTAGAAAGTTCTAAGTTCAACTCGGTGTCTGAATCATCTACTTTGTCAAAAGCTAGTTCCTCTCCTCCATCGGACTCGCAGTCATCCACAGCAGTCAGTAATTCCAACACTTCTGAAACAGTGTAGGTCTTATTGGGGGCCATAATGTTTCTGTTTGTTCCACATACCACAGAAGGGTACAAAATAATGATTCACTCCTGTCTGTGTCTGCTTTCATACTGCTCTGACTAAGGGGGGAAGTGCAAGCAGAGTCTTACCTGGTGAAAACATTGGAATGCAGTCGGGTGTGGTGGGGGTGTCTGAGTTGAGTACACACATATTTATAACAAAAGGCAGTTAATGGTCCAATAATTGTTCAGGAAAAGGAGGGGGTTTGTCCTCAGGATCTTGAAAATTCAGTCATCCTAGTGTTAAACAATATCTTGTGTGACCAGATGATATATGTAAGTGACATGAAACGTTATTATATTTGACCCATCAAGGAAATGCGGTCATTTATTTAACAGATCATTAAAATAACATCATATATGTACACTTTGATTTAATACTAATACATTTCCTATAAATGTTTAAGGAACAACATATCAAGTAGTGAGATGGTAATTAACGTATATCTGAAGGCACTTAACTTAAGTTTACTGGCAAAGATAATAAATAAGAAAGAGGAGGAAGAGGGGAAGTTTGTCTTTGAGTGAGTTTCAACCAGGAAATGGCACGCTCTCCGTGCAACGTCAGCTAAACTCAGGTACGCTTTGGCAAACATCATCAACTCTTTACCTTGTTCCGGTAAGGAGAATGCACCAAGAGTCCGTAGGTCCAGATTACGTCCCAGCTGGTCAGCGTGTTACCTTTCTAGCGTCTCCTGTGTCCGCCTGATCGATTGAAGTAGCGGCAGTTCCGGTTGGATTCCAAAAACACATATTCCTCAGAAGGAATTTTTGTTAAAAAGTTTGGAGCTTTAAACTCGGGTGGATGTACAGCGACGTACTGTACATCCGAACTATTGAACGAGATTGTTGGCTCATGACCGACGTTCACAGCTCAGGAGAATCTCATCTCAACTCTCCAACTCAACTGAAGAGTTCAAGGAAGTCGGAGCTTTTAAAGAGAGCTTGACTTCCTGATACTCGCTCCTTCCCGATTGGTTAGTTCAACCAGGAAGTAGGAGGAGATTAGTGGAGGTCAGGAGGAGGTTTGTGGAAAGGAGGGGAAAAGTGTTAGAAGTGAATTAGAAAGTAGACGCCAGCTTTATGATTAAAACTGAGTAAACTGTCTTAACACTTTTAAACAAATACTGAAAGATCATTTTGACCTGTCCTTCGACTTAAACAGAGTCTTTGATTATCAAAATATTGAACATAATAATGATAATACAATAACAGGAAGGTTATTCTTTTGATTATTTGAATTAGAACAAAAATAAAGAGTTTCTTGGTGAGATAATTTGTGTCCTGGATTCAAATTAATGGGATAAACAGTGTTCTGTCCTTTTCATGAAGGTTTTCCAAGAAAGAGGCGTCTCACTGAGAGTTTTCAGAGAAAGAGGTGTACCACTACACTAATAAGCTAATATGTATGTCAGTAGGAGAGCATACAAAATTCACACAATTCTTCAATAAACATTACTATTTAAAGTGCAAATAAAAATAATTATTCAACCATGCCACTTTAGTTTGAAATTACATTTTAAATGTCAGTGAGTCATCTGTCTGGAAGTGACTGTCAACACTGCTGAGGGACTGCAGTGATTTCATTTTTCACAGCCAGAAAGAGACAGCAGCCTTCGACACACAAAATGTTTTTTTTTTTTTTTCATTTCTGTTTAAGCACAAACTATTTTCTCCATAAAGATTTAATCAACACCAGTGTGAATAAACTTTAATATTACTTTTGTAAACGCGCCGACGAGACACTGTTTGTCACAAGCGAATAAACTCAACCTCAGCTATGAAGTACATCACCAGACGCTGCTTTTAAATAATCATCACAGCAGAGAAGGAGAAAATCCATTCCTCAGGCATCTGGGAGCGCATTTAAAAAAAAAATCTATTAGTAAAGTTACACTGCAGCTGAACTTTTAAATGAGCACTGACTTGGACCCGTTTGGTTATGTCTCTCTGCAGACCTTTTTGTTTGCACTGCTAACCCAGAGCTGTGTGTGAGGGAGGAGAGTGGAGGGAGCAGGGACTGTGTGTTGTGCAGTTATAATTTAGAAATCACCAACGGTGGTGATCTCAGCGGGGCAGAGAGCCTCAGTTTAGATCAGACTATTACTGAACCGTTTAACGTTAGGCTCATTTCCAAACCTTTACAAAACAGCCTCAATTCGCCCACGCTTTTAATTATTTAAAGCTCAGTGAGAACAGAGAAGTTTGTGAAACAAGTAAAATTCAATTTTCTCCTTTCTGCCTGTGCTGCAAAAAAGTCACAAATGTAGCCAGGCATCTTTTTACTGCAACACACGAGTGGCTTTTCTCTCCTCCACATGGCAGAGTTAAATAAAAACACAGTTTAACATGAAGAACAAGATTTACACCACATACAGTACATTATTCACCCAACAGCAAACTATTATACAAAAATACTGCAATCTATAGTCAGGACAAACAAAGCCTATGCATATCATTTGACCTTGATTTGTGACCTTGACGTTGGAGCTGGGATAATTAAAAGTCTAAGCTACGTTCCATCCAGTGATATAAAGTTTCAATAATTTTTTTTCTATTATAGTCATGTCTCAGTTGAGAAAACGTTATCTTACATTTGACCTAGATTTGTCACCTTGATTATGTAAGCTACACCCTATCCAATGATGATGTATGTGTAATTAAGAATGGATCAGAAGTTGTGATCCGAACAAAAAAAAATCTTACATTTGACCTTGATTTGTGATCTTGACCTTGATGCTGGCATTATATATTGTAAACTACACTCCATCCAGTGATGATGTTTGTGAATAAAGTTTAAACACAATTGTTTTTAATATTATAGAGTCATGTTTCAGATGAGAAAGACTTTATCTTACGTTTGACTTTGATTTGTGACCTTGACGTTGGAGCTGGGATGATAAAAAGTCTAAGCTACGTTCCATCCAATGATGATGTATGTGTATAAAGTAATTAAGAATGGATCAGAAGTCGTGATCTGGACAAAAAAAAATCTTGCATTTGACCTTGATTTGTGATCTTGACCTTGATGCTGGCATTATATATTGTAAACTACACTCCATCCAGTGATGATGTCTGTGTATAAAGTTTCAATACAATATTTTTTTTTTTTGAGAAAAACTTTATCTTACATTTGACCTTGATTTGTGGCCTTGAGATTGGAGCTGGAATAATAAAAAGTCTAAACCACATTCCATCCAGTGATGTTTATGTATAAAGTTTCATTGTCCTATCTTGAATGGATCAGAAGCCATGACTCAGACAAAAAGACCTTGTATTTTACCTTGATTTGTGACCTTGACCTTGATGCTGGGGTTATATATTATAAGCTATGTACTGTCCAGTGATAACGTATGTGTATAAAGTTTCAATACAATATCTTGAACAGATCAGAATTCATGGCCCGTACAAGACAGACCATATCTTATATTTGACCTTTATTTGTGACCTTGGAGATGGGGTTATAAAGTGTAAGCTGGTGAAGATTCTCAGTCATCCAGGACATGATAAAATTAAAAAAAGTTACGCTGTGCTTAATGATATTTTCATTTACTTTGGGTAAAGATTTAGCTTATGTAAATTAAGTAGAAATCATTTGTAGCTCTATATCTGCAACGTCACACTTTTTATGAATCTAAAACATGATGGACATGACCAAGATGTCAGAGAAATGTCTCAGAAAATCTCAAGATTATTTATTTAATATTCAAACAATAAAATGTTAAATGATTACTTTTTAAAATTCACCTGTTTGTTTCAGCTAATAACTCGAGCCCCGAGTCTCTACAGGTCTTTTATGCTGCGTTTTTTCTTTTCTTTCTTATTTCACCTTATTTCATTATACATGATTGTATTTGTTCTTATTATATTAATTCATTGCTGCTTGTTCCTGTCCAACCCGTGAATCGTTTTGCTCATCCTGTTCTATAAAAAACAATAAATGAGACACCATTCAGAGAACATTTTGATCTTGAAAAAAAAAATCTGTTTAGCAGAATCCAATACAGGGTGACAAAATACACAGGACATCAACTTTTACAACTAAAAATAATCCTGTAACACTTCACCAGTAAACCTCCCAGTTCAAAGCACCAGTGCTCTCCATTGCTCCTTGGTTGAAGAGATTTTCTCTGAGAGCTGCTCGAGCCATAAACAATTATCCAGGTGGAGTGAAGGATCTTTTAATGTCTAATACTTCAGGAGGAAAAGAAAAGCTCACTTGTTGCCTTGACAACTAAATAAAACTCAAAGAAACATCTAGTTTCATTTACTGCTGCACTCACGACACTCTCCTGCCATCTAGAGGTCAAATGTTGACTTCTCTGACAGGAGAAGTTCAAGTCACGTGACCGTCAGTGGAACCATCAGGTCAGTCTGCAGAGGGAAGAGATGGGGTTTTGATAAGTGTTTTTTCAAACACTACATTTCAATTAATTTTGAGGTAAATAAGAATGAAAGTAAAACCCAAAAAAAAAAATGGTTGTAGAGGTACTTTAAAGAGCAACTTAAACATTTTTTTTCTCTTTACAATCTGCTGTCAGCCATTTGTAGTTTTAGAGACAGGGACTATAAATGATAAATACATTGTGTAAAGAAAGAAAAGATCCTGCAGAGCGAACAAAGCAAACAACCAAGTCAACTGTTCTGCAGCTAAATGCAACGACTTTCACTTATAATCTTCATTTTTCTCTAAATGTTGAACAGCATAAACAAAAACCATTAAAATAATCACTTCAGTCCCACTGGCCTGAGTCAGCCCTGAACCATGGAGGCAGTTCTGTCACGTTTTAGCAGCTTTATTGAACTCTGTGATTTATGTCAAAGAACTGCAGGAATTAATTAGATGTGAGAGAATCCCTGTTTGTCTTCCCCCAGAAGGACAATGCATCATTTGCAAGGCTGCAAACGTTAAAACTACATGAAAAATGTATCTCAAAGCAGTAATTACTGATAAATAAGGAACAGCTTGGTTCAAATAATTGTTTTATTAACTTTTTTGATAAACAAAGCAAAAATAAACTTTTTGACACGTATGCACAAAAGCTGAATGAAGGAACTGAAAGAGACGAGCAACTGCTTTGTTTGTGTTAGTGGATCAGCGGGTCGGTGTCCGCTGCACAGGAAGACTGAAAAATATTGTGTACTTTGATGATACATCTTTGTCACGCCATTAAGAGAGACAACTTGGACAAATGCCAATGAAGACATGGCATTTAGTCTGTAAATAAAAGTCAAGTCAACTTTATTATAAGCACATTTAAATGGTAAAATGGAGCTCATTTATATAGCGCTTTCCAGCTCCCTATGAGGGGCCCCAAAGCGTTTTACAATACCAACCATCCACCCATTCATACACATATTCATACACCGGTAGCGGCGACTGCCATTCAAGGCGCTTTCCAGTCCTACCGGGAGCAACTCGGGGTTAAGTGTCTTGCCCAGGGACACAACTACACATGGTGTGGGAACTCGGGATTCGAACCACCAACCTTCTGATCGGGGGACGACTGCCATTACCACTACACCACGGCCACCCACAGAACGTCTAAAACAACAGCTGTCATAAAAGTGCTTAAAGGGGACCACAGATGCAAAATTCACTTTTTAATGTTTATTTTTACTCTACTTTGGGTATTTACTTCTTAAAAAAACAGTCCTAGGGCCAAAGAAATGCACCCAGTGGTATATTTACTTTTTTTTTTTTTATTAAACAAGTTATCATTGAACCTTGATTAAACTAATTACGGTATATGACATTCAGTAAAAGGATAACTGTCAATGTACCATTCAATATTGATGGTGTTGAGATAAACAAGGTAAGGGAGATAAAGTTTTTGGGTGTAATTATTGACGATAAACTGTCATGGAAACAGCACGTACATTTTGTAAGAACTAAGATCTCCAAGTCCATTGCAGTGCTGTATAAAGTTAGGGATTTTTTGAATGATAAAGCCTTGTATTTGCTATATAATACAATTATAGTGCCACATTTAATTTATTGTATAAATGTTTGGGGAACTGCGTGTAAAACTATAACTAGGCCAGTTTTTATTTTACAGAAAAGAGCAATAAGAATTATTACAAGAAAGCATTACTGTCATCCTTCTAGTATTTTGTTTTGTCAGTTGGAATTATTGAAGTTCTATGATTTAGTTGACTACCATATTCTTTTAATACTGTTTAAAGCTCATAACTGCACGTTACCTCCAAACATTCAAACTCATTTAAAAAAAAGGAAAAGTACCTATAATCTTAAGGGAATGGACATTTTTGTAAAACCACAGTACAGGACTAGTTTGAAGGGTCGGTCTACTAATTCAAGGTTAAGTCTGTGGAACGGTTTGGAAAATAATGTTAAAATAGTAAAGACAATGCCTATATTCAAGAAAATGATTAAGACTAGGTTTTTGAAAAGATACATATATTAATTTATCTCAAATGTACCATATAATTGTGATTACGGTAGTTATTTGTCATGTTATATTATTCATGGATAATTGTTGTCTGAATTGATATTTTTAGTTTAATTTTGTTTTAAAGAAGGGGCAGATACAATAAGATTTTTTTTCTTCTTCTGCCACCTTTCATTTTATAATAATAATAATAATAATGAATTCAATTTATAACGCACTTTTCATTAATGAAAATCTCAAAGTGCTAAATGTATTGTATTTGTGTATTGTATGTAATGTATTGTATTTATGTATTGTTTACCTTTACTATGTGATTTTGTAATTTTTTTTGTGTGTTTTTTAAATATGAAATGAACAAATAAACTAAACTAAACAAAATTTACTCTAAGTAGATTTATTTTTCAGGGATATAAATGTCTCGTTTTCA
>JBBPBX010006646.1:41410-54383 GCA_038048925.1 Garcialebias charrua
GTAACCTGACACGCGCAGATCGATGCACGACCTTAAACGACTATCTGATATGTCGGAATAGGATCTATATCGTGTCCACTTTTTTAAAAAAAAGAAAGAGAAGAAGAAGAAAGCTTCCGGTCCTGAGGGTGAGAGTAACCCCACCACAAGGACATGGTGGATGGATGGATGGATGGATGGATGGATGGATAGATAGATAGATAGATAGATAGATAGATAGATAGATAGATAGATAGATAGATAGATAGATAGAATAGATAGATAGATAGATAGATAGATAGATAGATAGATAGATAGATAGATAGATAGATAGATAGATAGATAGATAGATAGATAGATAGATAGATGATAGATAGATAGATAGATAGATAGATAGATAGATAGATAGATAGATAGATAGATAGATAGATAGATAGATAGATAGATAGATAGATAGATAGATAGATAGATAGATAGATAGATAGATAGATAGATAGATAGATAGATGAGATGATAGAGATAGATAGATAGATAGATAGATAGATAGATAGATAGATAGATAGATAGATAGATAGATAGATAGATAGATAGATAGATAGATAGATAGATAGATAGATAGATAGATAGATGGATGGATGGATGGATGGATGGATGGATGGATGGATGGATGGATGGATGGATGGATGGATGGATGGATGGATGGATGGATGGATGGATACTTTATGAATTGCCACCAGTGGTGGTGACATCTAGGAGTCATACTGTCAGGGTAAATTGCCTCAAATAGGGTCTCCCGAGGCAAATTGGTTAAAGGCTAAATAACAATTCACAGTATTCTTATGGACAGAAGACAACGAGGAGCTTAATATCCCTTGCCCAGATGTGTGTTGAAGGCCCTTCCTTGAAGGAAGGCCTAGGGAATTAGCTTGTCGACCAGACGACTGGGCTTCTACCCATAAGGCCCAGATGGTCTCAGCTTGAATGAGCGACATGGGTTTGCCTCCCTATGTGTCCACTACCTGCAAAAACAGCCTACTAAATCTGACTTCTGGGCCATGAAATACCACCTGTCTGGTGAAAAAGGAGCCTGGGCTTTTGTGTGCAGTTTAGCAATACCAACTACATATAGTCTCAAGTATACAGGTAGGACTCATCTCAACACTTGTAGTACCATTCCATACCATTTTATTTATAGAGCACTTAAAATGGTAACAAGGCCAACCAAAGTGCTGTACACAGACAAAAACAGGCAACACATAAGTAACATACAAAATGAAGTAAAATCAGAATATAGACATAAAAACTTTGCAGATAATAAATATAACGACTAACCTGTGTGAAGCATACACGTTCAAACACAGATCATCAGGTGTTGAAAGCTACGGAATAGTAGTAGGTTTTTAAACGGGATTTGAAAACAGAGAGGGAAGGGGCCTGTCTGACAAGAAGAGGTAACTCGTTCCAAAGTCTTGGGCCTGTTACAGAGAAGGCCCTGTCACCTCTGCCCTTAAGACGAGTTCCTGGAACTGTGAGAAGTAACTGGTCCGCTGACCTCAGAGAACCTAGTGGGACATACGGCTGTAGCAAATCAGAGAGATAGGTGGGTGGGGGGTGGGGGGACTGTTAAGCGATTTGTAGAAATACAAGATAATTTTTAACTGGATTCGGAGATGAATCGGTAGCCAGTGCAAGGAGGCCAAGACTGGTGTAATGTGCTCTCTTTTGCCTGTACTGGTTAAAAATTGGGCTGCTACATTCTGGACCAGTTGTAGTTGTGCAATGGTGGTCTGACTAATACCAAACAGGAGTGAATTGCAGTAATCAAGCCTCTAGGCTATTACATCTATGTAATGAATGCATGTATTATTGTCTCAAGGTTATTTTTGGACAGTATGGGCTTCAGCTTAGACAGTTGCCTCAGCTGGAAAAAACTGGATTTAACAATCATGTTTACATGACTGTTGAGTTTCATGGAAGGATCCATTATGACTCCCAGATTTGTGACTCTGTTTTTCTGACAAGGCTAGAGCAGAATGGTCGATGCAGTGGTTCGTGATTGTGTCGTTGGGAGGGAACAACTTGGCTTCAGACTTCTTTTCATTGAAACTTGAGAAATTTAAAGCCATCCAGTCCCTGATGTCAGCCAGGCAGTCGAGCAGAGGTTGAATAGAGCATGTACCATTTTGTCTTAGGGGGAAGTAAATTTGACAGTCATCAGTGTAGAAGTGAAAAGGTATGTTGTGTTTCCGGAAAATAGCACCAAGTGGCAGCAGGTATAAAGAGAATAGGAGAGGACCCAGGATGAACCCCTGTGGAACCCACCATTTAAGTGCTGCTGCTGCAGAACTAAAATCTTTGATGGAAGCACAAAAGGATCTATCAGCGAGGTAGAATCTGAACCAATTGAGGGTTGACCCTGTGATACCCACCCACTGCTCTAACCTAGCAATGAGGATCTCATGGTTGATGGTTTCAAAAGCAGATGTAAGGTCCAATAGGACAAGCAGCACAGAATCACCAGTGTCTGTGGAAAAGGAGATGTTATTAAAAACTTTTAGTAGGGCAGTTTCAGTGCTGTGGAGAGGTTTAAAGCCAGATTGGAATAACTCAAGGATAGCGTGATCCTTCAGGAACCACTTCAACTGGGACTCAACTATATTTTCCAGAAGTTTAGAAACAAATGGGAGTCTGGAGACAGGCCTGAAGTTGGATACGACTGAGGGGCCAAGGTTTGGGTTTTTTCAGGAGAGGATGAACAGCAGCATGTTTAAAGGTTTTTGGCACCATGCCAGTGGATACACTGCTATTCACAATCGCAAGAATGGAAGGACTTAGAGTAGGAAAAACCTCCTTTACTAGCCGAGGGGGACCACATCAAAGGGGGAACCAGATGGTTTCAAGCTGCACATGACCTGCTTTAGAGAAGACTGAGAGATTGGTTCAAATTGGTCAAATACAGCTACAGATTGAGATGGGATGGACGTATCATGAATTGGAGGGGAAATGAGAGTGGTAGCAATTTTTTCTAAAAAAAAAAAGTAAGAAGTTCTCGCACAGCTTAGTCGAGGCTTCTAGATGTGATGGTTCAGTGAGGTAGAGAACAGAGTTTAGGGTAGAGAAGATAACTTGTGGGTTGTGAGAGTTTGAGGCAATGATATCAGAAAAGTATTGAGATTTAGCAGTTTTTACTGCTTTCTGATAATGACGCCAACTTTCTTATAGTATTTGAAAAGAGACCTGCAGCCTGTCTTTCCTCCATTTGCGCTCCGCCCTCCTGCACTGCTGCCTACCAGCCTTGGTGATGTCATTCAGCCAAGGTTCTGCTCTAAGTGTCGATTTTTTAGTTTTAACAGGTGCAACATGATCCAAAGCTTTTAAGCAGACAGAGTTGAACTAGGATGTCAGCTCCTCAGTGGTGGAGAGAGACACTGGGGGCTGAATTATAATTTCAGAGTTTTAAACATCTGTGAAACGTGCGGCAGTGAAGTGGTCAATGGCCCAGTTGCGACATGCAGGAACACATTGCTTAGGTGTTAGATGGGGGAGGGTGAACTCAAACCGGACTGGCATGTGGTCTGAAAACACATTGTCACTGATTTCAAGATTAGTAAAAGTCACATCACGAGTTAACACAAGGTCCAATGTATGTCTGTGCTCTTGGGTGGGACCGTTTACATGCTGATTTAGATTAAATGAGTCCAATAAATCTAAAAAGTCCTTAACCAAATGCTTCTCATGACAGCACACATGCACATTAAAATCCCCAATAATGACAACACAATCATATTTTGGTATGATTTCAGTATGAGTTTTAGAACCAATCTCCTTGAGAGAGGTTGCCCTTTAATTCATGGTTGTCCATGGTGAAAAGCAATGTGCTGATTTAGAGGCCTACACTGGCACATTAAGGTAGCAGGGGACATTGAGTCCGAATGAGCCATAATTCATGCTTTCATTGTTGAGGTGGTTGCCTTGAGCTGTGGCCACAAGGTTCCTGGTGCCCCTCATGACAGCCATCCTTAAATTCTATGGTGGACATTCTGAGTAAGGAAGGTCATCAAGCTGAAGAAGGAATTGTATAAGGCCTTGTTGGCTGATAGGATTTCAGAGGCAGCTATGGAGTATCGGCAGGCCAAGTGGACTGCTGCCTTGGCTGTTGTTCATGCAAAAGCTTGGCTGTGGGAGGAGTTTGATGACTCCTTGGATAGAGACTTTCAATTGGCTTCAAGAATATTCTGGCAAACCATTAAGCATCTGAGGTAGGCAAAGCAGCACTTTACCACTTTGTACTTCAACCAGTGGTGATATCTGGTTGTTAAATGAATTTTTCTTGGACTTTCTCAGTTTCACCAGCATGACTTCCATGAAGGAAGCTGAGTCAAGAGACTTGGGGATTGGTCTATTCATAACCAGAGCTGAGGTTGTTGAAGGAGTTAAAAAAGTGGTGGCAGAGCTCAGGGGAGTACCTCAAGGCTCTGGATGTTTCTGGGCTGTCTTGCTTGTCATGCCTTTGCAGCATTACATGGGCATTGGAGAAAGTGCCAATAGATTTTCAACTTCCGGTTCTGGCAAATTGATGGACTCTGCTCCCCCGACTTCTCTTAAACTTCTATCACACTGACCCGTTTTTCGAACAGGACTAAAGTTGGTCCACCTTCCATCCGAATTCGATGGTCAGTGACTCCGAGAGCTGGACAGGACTGTCCCAAAAAAATTTATTTCGGCCCAGGACCGTCAGCTCCCACCCCACCGGTCAGTCTGAGTACATCCTGCCGGCCAGGTGACCCCTCGAGCTGGGGAGCCGTCCCACGAGGCCCTGGTGGTTTTTTCCCCTGTCTCTGGACCCCAACCAAATTTCTCATCTGGACCTATGGTTCTACCTGGTTCCAACAAATGGTAAATGGAGCTTACTTATATAATGCTTTCCAGACCCCTATGAGGGGCCCCAAAGCGCTTCACAGTACCAGCCATCCACCCATTCATACACACATTTATACACCGGTAGCTAGAGCTGGGCGATATGGAAAAAATCATATATCACGATATGGACTTTTTTATATTACGATAACGATATATATCACGATATAAAAAAAAACTTTGGTCCAAATTTTTCCTGTACACACACACACACACACACACATCGTGTTGTATATATACACCACGATGTGTGTGTGTACAGGAAAATTTTGGACCAAAGTTTTTTTTATTTATTTTATTTTATTTTACGACAGATACAGTTACAATTACTGAACAAAAAGAACAAGAAAATTTGGACCAAAGTAGAAACTTTGGTCCAAATTTTTCCTGCAGGTGGCGGTAAAACAATGGCTGCTAATAAAACCCACGAAGAAGAAATCTGCTCTGGAATCTGGAGTAAACAAGGCAAAGAAACAGAAAAGAGAAAACGTTGCATTTGATTCTGGTTCTGTTGTGTCTCTGGTCTGTTTTGTATTGGTTAACTGGACCCGAGTTCGGACTCGGTTGGACTTCGTGTCCTCTGGACCCATTTTGTCTCCGAGTTTCAGCGGAGCGAAATAATGGAAGCTAACAAGGTGAGCTTCCCCCTCTTTTTGGTAAACGTTCTTATTCTTGGGCTGCCTGCGCAGCTGTTTCTCCATATTGTGACACCCATAGATATCTGGTGACACCGGCTTCATGCCGGCTGTGTCTCTGTTGAACTCGAGTTTAACAACGTAAAGCATGTGTCGCAAACCCGCGCGTGCGTCAAACATAAAGCAGCGCCGTTATCTCACAAAACCACTTTACGACCTTATTTTTTTATTCTTATTTATCACGATAGAGACGATAGAAGGAAAGTAGCACGATAGACACGTTTCTATCGTCCCCACGATATATATCGTCATATCGCACAGCCCTACCGGTAGCGGTAGACTGCCATGCATGCTCTGAACGTGCTAAGGTGGCGTAAACCGTGTCCCTCCTGTCTGGAAAAGCTAAAACTTGGGGAACATCAGAATGGCAAAAGGATTCAAGGTACTGCTACTCGTTTCATGAGTTTTCAAAAGAGTTGTGCAGTATTTGACCCCATCCTCCCAGAAAGATAAGCTGCTTGTAGACTGTTTACAATGAAGCAAGGAAAATGAAGAATAACTGAGTACATTATAGATTTTCATGCTACGGCTGTTGTAGCCGTACACATAGCACATCTTTTCATGGTTTTAAGATTTCACCCAATTTAGTTGAGATGAGTAACGATAAGGTGTCTGTAGTACTAGACTGGCAAGTACCCAAAGATCGGAAACAACTGCAGAGGTTCTTGTGGTTTGCTAATTTCTACCAGAGATTTATTAAAGACTTCCTGGAGACCTCCGCAGCCTATGTTATAGGAACTAACCAGGAGGTCTCAAAAACCCACTTATCAGGAGGGCCAGAAGGTATGGGTCTCCACCAGAGATCGTTCATTAAAAGCAGAATCATGCAAACTTGCTCCCCGTTTTATTGGTCCTTTCCCATATCCAAAATCATTAGCCCAGTTTCTGTCCGTTTATCTCTACCCAAATCCATGAGAATCCACCCATCGTTTCACGTATCCAAAATCAAGCGCTTTTTGCCCTCTTTTTTCACCTCGCTCCAGAACCCCCCACCGGCCCGGCTCATTGATGGGGCATCCGCCTACACTGTGCGCAGACTTCTGCGCTCCAGGAGATGGAGCCGAGGAGTCCATTATCTGGTCGACTGGGAGGGATACTGCCCAGAAGAATGTTCTTGGGTCCCCTACATCACATCATCGACAAGTCCCTCATCAGAGACTTCTATCGCCTTCACCCAGACCAACCTCGGGGCGCGTTAGGTGCTGCACCTTAAGGGAGGGTTCTGTCACAGTTTACACTCTGTTTTTTTCCTTTTACTCATCACTCTGTTCATTGTTTGACTTTTTCTTCTCTGTTCTCCTGGGGTTTTTCCTCTGCTTCTTCTGCCAGCCTCTTTACATGCCATACCTCTCTCTCTGATTGCTGCTGATGATTTCCACCTGTTTCTGGGTGTACTTCCCGGACGTGGGTCACCGGGGCCCCACCCTCGAGCCAGGCCCGGAGGTGGAGCACGCTGGCGAGCGCCTAGTGGCCGGGCATTTACCCATGGAGCCCGGCTGGGCACAGCCCAAAGAGGAGACGTGGGTCCCCCTTCCCATGGGCTCACCACCTGTGGGAGGGGCCAAAGGGGTCGGGTACAATGTGGGATGGGTGGTGGCCGAGGGCGGGGACCATGCAGAAGCTGGCTATTGGGACGTAGAATGTCACCTCTTTGGTGGGGAAGGAGCCTGAGCTAGTGTGTGAGGTTGAGAGGTTCTGGCTAGAAATAGTCAGACTCACCTCAACGCATAGCTCTGGCTCTGGAACCAGTTTCCTTGAGAAGGGTTGGACACTCTTCCATTCTGGAGTTGCCCCTAGTGAGAGGCACTGAGCAGGAGTGGGCATAGTTGTTGCCCCCATCTTGGTGCCTGTACGTTGGGGTTTACCCAGGTGAACGAGAGGGTAACCTCCCTCTACCTATGTGTGGGTGGACGGGTCCTGACTGTTGCTTGTGCCTATGTGCCAAATGGCAGCTCAGATTACCTAACATTTTTTGAGTTTTTGGAGGGGGTATTGGAGATTGTGCCTCCTGGGGACTCCCTTGTTCTACTGGGGGACTTCAATGCTCATGTGGGCAATGACAGTGAGACCTGGAGGGGTGTGGTTGGGAGGAACAGCCCCCCTGATCTGAACCCGAGTGGTGTTCTGTTATTTGACTTCTGTGCTCGTCATGGATTGTGACAGGCATAAGGGTGTCCATATGTGCTCTTGGCACCATGAGACCTTAGGTTGCAGTTCGATGATCGACTTTGTTGTCGTCTCATCTGATCTGCGGCCGCATGTCTTGGACACTCGGGTGAAGAGAGGGGCGGAGCTGTCAACTGACTACTATCTGGTGGTGAGTTCGCTCCGATGGTGGGGGAGGATGCTGGTCAATACCTTTGGGTCTGCCAGGTCTGCCTGGCAGACCCAAATGTATTGTGAAGGTCTGCTGGGAACATCTGGCAGAGTCTCTTGTAAGACGGAGCTTTAATGTGCTTTGTAGACTTGGAGAAGGCATTTGACCATGTCCCTCGTGGGACCCTGTGGGGGGTACTCGGGGGTACTCGGGGGACGGTGTCTCTCGGAGGACCCTGTGGGGGTACTGCGGGAGTATGGGGTACCAGTTCCTATGATACAGGCTGTTCGGTCCCTGTACGACCGGTGTCAGAGCTTGGTCCGCATTGCCGGCAGTAAGTCATGCTCGTTTCCAGTGAGAGTTGAACTCCACCAAGGTTGCCCTTTGTCACCTATTCTGTTCAGAACTTTTATGGACAGAATTTCTAGGTACAGCCAAGGTGATGAGGGGATCCGTTTTGGTGGCTTTAGGATTGCTTCTCTGTTTTTTGCAGATGATATGGTCCTATTGGCTTCATCAGGTCGTGATCTACAGCTTTTGCTGGAGCGGTTTTCAACAGAGTGTGACGCGGCCGGGATGAGGATCAGTTCCTCCAAATCCGAGGCCATGGTCTTGAGCCGGAAAAGGGTAGAGTGCCCTCTCCGGGTCAGGGAGGAGGTCCTGCCCCAAGTGGAGGAGTTGAAGTATCTCGGGATTTTGTTCACGAATGAGGAAAAACTGGAGCGTGAGATCGATAGGCGGATAGGTGCAACGTCCGCAGTGAAGGGGGCGTTGTACCGGTCTGTCGTGGTGAAGAGAGAGCTGGGTCAAAAGTCAAAGCTCTCAATTTACCGACCGATCTACATTCCCACCCTCATCTATGGTCATGAGCTTTGGGTTGTGACCGAAAGAACGAGATCTCGGATACAAGCGGCTGAAATGAGTTTTCTCCGCAGAGTGTCTGGGCTCTCCCTTAGAGATAGAGTGAGAAGCTCAGTCATCCGGGCGGGACTCAGAGTAGATCCGCTGCTTCTCCACATAGAGAGGAGCCAGTTGAGGTGGCTCGGGCATCTGGTTAGGATGCCTCCTGGATGCCTCCCTGGTGAGGTGTTCCGTGCACGTCCCAACGGGAGGAGACCCAGGGGAAGACCCAGGACACGCTGGAGGAACTATGTTTCTCGGCTGGCCTGGGAACGCCTTGGGATTCCCCCGAAGGAGCTGGCCCAAGTGCCTGGGGAGAGGGAAGTCTGGGCCTCCTTACTTAGGCTTCTACTCCCGCGACCCGACCCCGGATAAGCGGAAGAAAATGGATGGATGGATGGATATATACTTCCTGCTTTATCCACTACGTTGCCAGATCAACTGATTGCTTCCAGCCACAGTTATCCAGCATGTCCACGCCTGTTTCCCTTGACCAAGCTTTTTGCCTTTCCCTTTTGTGCCTCAGCCTTCTGACCTTGAATTGTCTGCAGTTGTACTGAATGCTTTTTCTGTTTGCAGTTGAGTTTACGATGTGAAGTCTTGTTGGGAATTGATGCTATAAAATAATTAATGTGATTTTGTGAGCTTTAATTCAGAAAGCAAAGCTGCTTCAGAGCTAAGGCTGGGCAAAATAGACCAAAATTAATATCTCAAATGTTTTAAACCAAAATCACGATATACAATATATATCTCAATATTTTTTCTTTCCATAAAGTAATAACAAAAATATATTTGAGTCAAAGTTTTGTCCTAATTGTCACACAGGCACATTTATTAATAGCTGTAACTGTACAAAATTAATGCCTATAAAATAAACTATTTACATATATTAAATAATAATCCTCTTTAGCTGGGGGCAGCTGTAGTTGAGAGGCTAGAGCAGTCGTCCTCCAATGGGAGAGCTGGGGGTTTGATTCGACCATCAGTCACATGCTGAAGTGTCCCTGGGCAAGACACTGAACCCCTCGTTGTCTCTGATGTGTGTCCCATCAGTGTACGAATGTGATAAAGCTCTGAATATTCCTTGTAGAGATCTAGTAGAGGGCATGAATGGGTAAATGAGGACACAGATTGTATTGTAAAGAGCTTAGAGTGTTTTGATAAGCTACAAAGGCGCTATATGAGTACAGTCAATTCAGCTGCACTGCCTTCATGTTAGTCAGTGTGGACTGTAGTAGAAATTTAGCCTCCACTTGGAACCTTGAAGCTGCCAGCTCTGATCTGTCAGAGCCACAGTTCGGAACTCATTTAGCCGTGCTGTGTGCCTTTTAGAGGAACACAGAGAGGAAGTGCAACATTAACAAATCAACAGTTTATCATATTGCTAAAGATATGATCTTTAGCTGCAAACAAGACGGCTAAAGCATTAGCCGTCTTGTTAGCCGCTAAGGACCATATGTTTGACAGCTTTAATAATGTTGCCCTTCATCTCTGCGTTCCTCTAAAAGGCACACAGCATGGCTAAATGAGTTTTGAACTGTGGTTTATTTCAAGTAAGGAGACTGAGGTCTGTCAAAGCTGGTAGCTTCACACACGCTCAGCTGCTGTGTTTTATGGTGGCCCTAAGGTGTAAATGAACAACATTTGAAAAAACGGAATTACATTTGAAATTACATAAGAAAAAACAGAATTACATTAGAAAAAACAGAATTACATTAAGCCAAAGCGGAAGTGGCCGGAATCACATTAGAAAAAACAGAATTACATTAAGCCAAAGCGGAATTGGCTGGAATCACATTTGAAAAAACGGATTGACATTTGAAAAAACGGAATGACATTTGAAAAAACAGAATGACATTTAAAAAAAACAAATGACATTTGAAAAAATTTACCGGTTATTACATTAAGCCAAAAAGGAAGTTTTTTTTATTTTTTATTAACAGCATAAAACCGAACAACACAACAATATACAGTACACACAAAACAGAGATATGTGTACTGTATACAGTATTCTAAAAAAGTTAGATTCTCTGGATGCTCAAAAAACAACAACAAATTAAAGCTGCAAGCAGAATTGTGGCCTTTGCAGCAAAGTGCCGCTCCGGCCTTATTGTGGTGGCCGTGGGAACTCCAGATAATCCGCCTGGTCGCTATCTCGAACGCTCTCATGCCTATCCGGCACCCGTTTGCAAGGGTACGCATTTGCCAAAACTTCTAAATCACCTGTGAACTCAGGAGCTCAAACAACGCCTCTTGGTCGCAATGGTGAACGCTCCCATTCATTTCCCGCCCACATCCACCAGAGTGTGCGCTCCACCCACATCAGTACGAGAGAGTACAGAGAGAAAATTCGCTATGACAGTGTCACTAGACACACTGTCATGTTGATTATTTCACAGGGGTCCAATCGGGACTGTTCAACGTAAAACTTGACACTTCCTGTTGTCAGGGGGCGTGGTTTAAATGATGTCATGATTTGACAATTCAGTCTTACAGGGGACCGGATTTGGATCAATCCCCGAAGGTTTGATGTATTAGGCAGTTTTCTTGTAGGTGCTATTAGCGTTTCGTTTTTCTGTATTGAACACTTTTTTGACATTGGGAGTTGTCCAACTTTGAGGTCTGGCCCCGCCCCTTCAGCATGCTTCGAAACTAACTTTTTTGATAACTTTTGGTCCACTATACTTTATAAAGAAACTGGTCATGTTTGAAACAGATTGAGCAAAATCCCTAGGAGGAGTTCGTTCAAATGCGGAGGCTGTAAATCGCCAAAAAGGTGTGAAAATTTGGACATCATTCCAAAATGGCCGCCTTCCTATTTATCGTACAACGTTGGTGCCGAGGGTTTTCTGTGCATCTTGGTGAATTGGACAAGTGTACCAAATTTCATGCTTCTATGACAAACTAAGGCCAATGCGGAGGGTCTTTTGAAATTTTCTAGGTGGCGCTCTTGAGCCGTTTCTGTTGAGATTTTTTGCCACGCCCCCAAAATACATAAATTTTCACGATCCTGATGCTGCTGCCAAATTTGGTGAGTTTTGGGATATGTAACGGCCCCCTAAAGACCAATTCGTTTGGCGGGAAAAATTGCAGGTCGGACCTGAACAGAGCAATTACAATAGGCCTTTGCAGCACTTTGCTGCTCAGCACAGCACTTTGCTGCTTGGGTCTAAAAAATAAATAAAATCGTAGAAACATTTCATCTTTCATCCGAAAGGCTTCTTCAGTCTAAGGAGTTGTGTTCAGCTCAATCTTATGAATATAGCACCTTCTCATAAACCGTGTTTCCATCTATTTTCATTTCGAATTTTGAGCTAATTTTTGAAATCTCGCAAATATGTAAATACAAATTAATGCGAAGCAGAAGTGTTTCCATCAACTGGCTTGAATCGCATCTACCGGGCCACGCACAGCGTCATTACGTCAGACGTCAGGCGTCATTACGTCAGACGTCAGCGTTACGCATGTCTACAGTAAACAGGAAGTAGCGGTTGAAAACAGAACCCGGCCACACATCTCGGCAAAATGGAGAGAATATTTCAGGAATGTGTTGCTATCGGGCAAGTTGTATTTATTCTGTCATGCCAACTAGTTTTAGCGATGTTACATGTTGTCCGGAGCAGAAACAGCTGATCAGTCACATGACGTGAATGTTCGCTACGGCAGAACTGAGTCGGCAAATCTGTTTCCATCTGTCGTTTTGCGCATCTGCTCATTTTCGAAGATCCCAAAAACCACCTCAAGCGAGCTTATAAACTGTTTGACGAATTTGAGGAAGTAAATTCGCATTTTGCCATTTCCATTAAGCTTTTCTGCTGCGATACTTCAAAATGCGCATCTAGAAACCTTGATGGAAACACGGCTATAGTGGATCAACCAGTTTGTTGTTGACATCCAGAACCAGCAGTTCACATGATCAAGGAGGACCATCAGCCTAACAATGGATCGTTAGCACCCTGATGGCTGCTTGCTATCCACAGTGGGCTGAGTGATACTAGTAAAAACAGCATTGTGAGAGCGGGACAGTTGAACACGGAGACCTGACTTAACTTTTTTAGATTTTTCTACCTGGATTATTGAGCATGCATCAGGATGTACTGTACATTGTTCTGTTGTTCGGTTTTATGCTGTTAATAAAGTAAAAAAAAAAAAAACCTTCCTGTTT
>JBBPBX010006646.1:57414-67831 GCA_038048925.1 Garcialebias charrua
GAAGTTCATTAAGAATTAAGAAATTCTTATTGAACTTCTCACTGTCACACAGAAACAAATTTAACTTTATTTCTACAGGTCAATCCCGCCTTGGGACCTGACCTAACCAAGAGCGACCTAAAATGAGGGGAGTTGTTTGATCCTAAATCTGCAGCTCATGTTACTGATGACTTGTATCATAATTAATGAGATACATGCAAAAGCACAAGCTACCGGGTTCACAAAATGTTTTTGATGATATTTTAATTTTTGCTTCTGCTTTAATTTTTCTGATTCCAACTTTCAAAAACGTATAATGCTTTAGGACTGATTCCCAGCCAGTCACCTGATGGGAACAGAGGAGCCTCATCTGTGAATTAGAGTAACAAAGACCTTTAAAAACCCCTACTGTTAAGGTGTGAGGTGTGATTTATCAATCTACATAGGTATGTGTGTATCTTATCTCAGCCTTTAAAACCTGATCCCCACACTCTACTCTTTGAATTGAGAAAGCTCCTCGGATGAAGAGCGAAACGTCTTCTGTTACAAAATAAAGTCCAGTTGTTTCTGTATCGAACACTTTTTTTATTAGGCCCGAGCAACGAAGCGCTCTGTTCAGGCCCGAGCTACAATTTTTTTGGCAAATGAATTAGCCTTTCGGGGGCCTTAACATATCCCAAAACTCACCAAACTTGGCGGACACATCAGGACTGGTGAAAATTTATGTATTTTAAAGTGCATGTTTCATGTTAGTTTTTTGGGCAGAAACATAATATTTAGAGGTAATAAAGTAATTTTGATAATCCTCCCTGCTTTCCAAATTAATACCAATAGCCTTACAGACACAAATCAGGGGGAAAAAACAGAGCCTAAAAAAAAAACGCGCGGTTTGGGAGTCACGTGACACGTGACGAAAGTAGAGGGGGCGTCATAGTCGGAAGTTGTTGTTTTGTATTGAGTTGTATTGAAGTGAAAGAGGTCCAATAATGGTTAATATTTGTGTGTGCGGGGGTTGTTCGAACTCCAGTTTGTCTGGACATCGATTTCCTGCACCAAAAAAAGCCAGCTTTCACAGCTTGGGTGAGGTTTGTCCGGATGAAAAGGCCGGATTTCACCAACAGAAGCATCACAACCAACTCTGTGATTTGACCACATTTGTCAGGAGGATTACAACCAGTGGCGGCTGGTGGTGATATTTTTAGGGTGGGCTAATTTACACACACACACATACACACATACACACACACACACACACACACACACACACACACACACACACACACACGTATAATGTACACATACATGTAATGCTGCAGGTTGGATTCCAACAACAGAGGCATCAATGTGAAATAAAGAAAACCCACTGTAAATTGACATTATGTCCTTTTTCAGCACAAAGACAAGCGTAAAACAACCAACCACCAAGAATACCAAAAGCCAAGCTTTTCATCCAACTTACATTGCCCTGCATTAAGGGTTTCAACTGTAAAAGATTATTATTTTCCCAGTCAAACAGCTTTGCATAACTGCATCACACTCCTCCACACTCCTTTTCCCTCGTTTTTCAGGACTTTTTCAGGTTTCACAGGTTTTTTCAAAAACTTCTAATTTATTTTACAGCTCAGTGTAGGACTACGGTGACAAACTGTGTCTCCTCCGAACAGTGATGGCATAGTTACATTGAAAAATAAAGAAAGAAGAAAGAAGAAAGAAGGCTCACCAGCGTCTCTACTTTCTCCGCAAGCTGAAAAGGGCTGGAGCTTCAACCCCCATCATGAGCACCTTCTACAGAGGTGCCATAGAAAGTGTCCTGACCAGCTGCATCACTGTGTGGTTTGGTGCATGTACTGCATCCTGCCGCAAGAGCCTCCAGCGCATTGTGAGAGCAGCTGAGAAGATCGTGGGCACCTCCTTGCCCTCACTGCAGGACTTACACAGCAAACGCCTCACTCGGAAAGCCCACTGCATGGCAGGTGATCCCACACACCCACTACACAGCTGCTTCAGACTGCTGCCATCAGGGAGGAGACTGAGGAGTCTCCAGGCTCGAACCAGCAGACTGAGAGACAGCTCTGTTCATCAGGCAGTCAGAATGCTAAACACTCTGCCTGCTCTGCCCCCCCTCCCATTTGAACTGCCTTAACACTAAAACTTTCTCACACATTACCACACAACACAAAGATTTTAACACTAGACTCTGTGTCATCAAACGGGTTTTCACTAAACTCTCGGTCATGTGCTCATACAGTTTGCACTACTTCTCATACTTGCACTAATGTCTGTATTACATCACTGCCTATAATCATAATACTGTTTACATTCTCTGTTTACATTTATTAATACTGTTTACTTTTATTACTACTGCTTACATGTAATTACTACTGTTTACATTTATTTACACTACTCTAATATCTACACCACTGCTGGTACATATACAGTGTGCTCTGAACGGTCTTATTTAGGTCTTATTTAGGGATGCCCAATGTGCCTTACTGCATATGCCACTTTTTGCCTCTATAACAACATCAACTACTACCTCATACATATACTGTGTACATTGACTCATACGCTGCTTTGCCACTTTGCAAATGTCAATGCTAGAAACCTTTAGTTTATTTTAGTTATACTTTTTATACTCTTTTTTTATACTAGTATGCAAAAACTCAGGACAATATTATGTTCATTAAATGTTTAATGTTTTAGTTTTAGAGTTGGTGTAAATTTTCATACTCTTATACCACTATGCAAAAAACTCAGGACAGTGTTAGTTTTACTATTTTATGCTTATGTCTATTATTATATGTTTCAGTGTTTCAATGTTTAGATGTTTACTGTTGCACCGAGGGACTGAGAGAAACGCAATTTCGGTCCTGTGTATGTCCTGTACTGTACATATTGCAGATCTGACAATAAAGTTGACTTTGACTTGACTTTGGCTTTGAAAAAGTAACTTAGTTAAGTTACTGATAAGTCCTTGGGAAAAGTAACTTAGTTAAGTTACTGATTACTTGATTTGGAAAGTAACTAAGTTAGATTACTAAGTTACTTTATTACCACTTTCGGCCGCTAGGGGTAGCAGTACCACTTTCATTTTTTTGTACTTCATTGTGTTTTATGAGTGTGGACAAAGTCAAACACTAAAGCTGTTTAGAAAAAGTTTATGTTGTTTATTTTCTTAAAGGGACAGAAATGTTTGTGAAACCTTGTTTTCGTACCAGTTTGAAGGAGCGGTGTACAATAATTCAGGGAATAAGATTGTGGAATGGTCTGGAAGAAAATGTTAAAACAGCCAGATCTCTGTATATATTTAAGAGATTGTTAAAAGGGATTTTTTTGAAAGAATATGAAAAACTAGCATAAGAATTTATATGAATCATCATTTGAGTTGATGTAGTCTTTAATTTGATGATGTAGTTAACTTTAATCTTTGGTAACTTATTGTTGTATCTTTGGGTAAAAGGGGCAGAGATTATAAGATTATTCTTCATCTGCTGCCTTTCATTTTATTTTGAATGTATGTTTTTTTATTTTTTTGAGTTGTTACTTGATTTTAATGAAATGAATAAAATTTAAATAAATAAATAAATAAATAAATAAATGAAAAGACTTGATTTCTAAACTTAAAAATATTTAGATCACAGATCAAAAGTTTAAACTGAGAGAATGTATCATTTTAAGGAAAAAATATGTTGTTTCAAAATTTCATAGTGTCAACAAATCCCAAAAAAGTTGGGACAAGTCTATTTTTACCACTGTAAGTGGACCCCTTACCATAGCCTTGCCCCCCCCCAGCAATAAAAGTCTAGCTCCGCCACTGTTCTGTGCAGCCAGCTCCATCCCGCTGCACAGAACACGTCCCACATTGTCCCACGTTCTGTCCACCCGCGCGCGTGTGGGTCCCACACCCACACAACCCTGGCAACCTGGCAACCCTGTCCCACCCTGTGGTGGGACGGTTCTGTCCATCCGCGCGCGTGCAGAACACCGTCCCAGTCCCACACACCGTCCCACCCGCGCGCGTGTGCGCGTGCACATAGCGAACTACTACTTTAAATCCAGCTGATAATTGACCATTTCGTGAATTTATTAAGGAAAGGTTAAGCTCAGACACATCTTTGCTATAATTTTTAACAACAAACAATTGTTTTTACCGTGTTTTTGAAGCTAGACAACACTTCCTCCTCGCTCCATTTGTACATTTGTCATACTGGGTCAGGTGTCTTTTTTTTTATCTCTCCCCGGCTCGATGCATGAGGAAATAAAATTAGTAGTAATTTTAATCTTGCTTGCCATGGTACCACTACCTACACTAAACCACACCCACAAAAACTTGGGCTTGAAGCACGTTATTGTACGTCCACCCTATTAACTGGCTTATTTCTGTGGCATTGGGCTGATCCTGGGCTGATCAGAATTAGCCCCAATGAGCCGCAAACTGAGGGGGCGTGGCGAGAGACGCATGTCAATCATTCTGAACCACAGAGACATTGAATTAAAATGGGCTGTGAAAAGTTAGCCCCGCAGAACAACCCCAGATGGTTTAGCACCAGTTTTTGCTGTAATTTTCACTAAATAAGACACATTATTTTTAAATTCTGTTTATTTTTAAGTTGTTATTTATAAATTGTTTATAATTATATAATTATATAATGTTTAACCTGTGAATACCAGGTAGGGCTTAGCCCTACTAGCCCACTTATACCAGCCATCCCTGATTACAACGACAGCGACCTGAACGAACACAGGATTGACTTCAGAAGTAAGGACATGAATATAATTTATTAATCTTTTGGTTGAAAGTGGTTTAGGTTAGGAGCTATAAATTACGAAATATACAGAGCTAAACCGCAGCTAGGTCCACCCGGTTACGTCTTAAAAAATTAATAAAAAATCGAATTTCATCTCAAATGTGTTATACAGGCGATCGTTAAGTAAATACACCCTTTATAATTACACTCTGAAAGCAGAAAAATATCCACCGAGTGGTTTAGGAGATATAAGTGACTTTAGATGGAACAAAATACGATGCTAATTTTAAGCTAGCGCGACCATGTTGCATGTCTTAAAAAATTAATAAAAAATCGAATTTCATCTCAAATGTGTTGTACAGGCAATCGTTAAGTAAATACACCCTTTATAATTACACTCTGAAGGCAGAAAAAATATCCACCGAGTGGTTTAGGAGATATAAGTGACTTTAGATGGAACAAAATACGATGCTAATTTTAAGCTAGCGCGACCATGTTGCATGTCTTAAAAAATTAATAAAAAATCGAATTTCATCTCAAATGTGTTATACAGGCGATCGTTAAGTAAATACACCCTTTATAATTACACTCTGAAAGCAGAAAAAATATCCACTGAGTGGTTTAGGATGGAAAAAGTAATTGTTTAGGGAGCTAAGGCTAATGTAGTTAAATCCATCAGTGGTGTAATTAATGCTGTACATGTATCTCTATATTTAGGCTATATGTAAATATAAACCATTTTTAGCTTTAGGTAGTATATACTGTACTGTATCTAGAAGTTATTTGGCTAGATATTTGATGTAATAGTCAGAGATGACATACTTATGTCAAAACAACTTTGTAATCTGTCGCCTCCTCCTGGTGCGATCCCATATCTTTCTTAGCTAAAGCACGAACGTTCCCCTCCTGTGATGTCACTTCCGGTTTACCGCTGAGGGCACTATTTTTAGACAGAGTAGCGAGGGAAGACAAAAAAGGTAGTAGTAGCACATTTTATTTTGAGATATGAACTGTATTTTTGATGAAAATTGGAGTTTTAGACATGTTAGGTTGAAAAGGCAACAATATGTGTTTAACGTGAAAGACGCACTTTAAGGGCATGGCAAAAATCTCAACAGAAACAGCTCAAGAGCACCACCTGGATATTTTCAAACTACCCTCTACATTAACCTTAGTTTGTCGTAGAAGCATGAAATTTGGTACACTTGTCCAATTCTGCAACATGCACAGAAAACACTCTGGTACCGTAGATTTTGATATATATTTGTAGGTCTTGATAAACATTACAGTTACTTGGACGTGGACTTTGACTACAAAGTCATTAATCTTAATCTTGTTTTCTTTCGTGCGAAGGAAAAACTTCTTATCCTCTGACAGGAATGCAGATAAACTAAACTGTTTATGTTCGTGCAAAGCTCCAAATACTGACGGGAAACAGTCCCGCCTTGGGTTCCCAGAACTGTTTTCATTGTATCCCCTGACGGTAAAACAGACCCCTTACTTATGTAAGTTATAACATCAGATACAGGTATAAAGGAATCTGAATTGCTATTTGGAGTCAGATTCGGTATGGACTGTCAGTTGTAATGTTCTATCTTAACTTATTAAAAATCCCTCCTGCTGGCAAAGAAGAAGGTCTCCTCGTCTCAATTATTTAATATGAGGACATAATGCCTCAACAATTGATGACCCGTACGGTCGGCCATCTGATCTGGCTGTCTTTTTCTGCTGGCTGAGTTTGGAAGAAATTTGGGCCCTTTGGTAAATATGTTTTATTTTATAGTATAAGTGATTTCTTTCCCCTCAGCTGATGGGAAGGGATTCGTTGGGTCAGGGACTTGGAACCTGTAAACTGAGGACTTCTTTCTTTTGCCACTAAGGACAAATACTCAAAAACTTACATGTTTTGGGCTGTTACAAATTGAATACAAATTGAAATTGTAATGGTTCTCATAAGCTGACAGTCACATTGGAATTAATTGGATACAAAAACAGCTTTCTGGTGTCGACAGTGTAGGAGCCATATAAAGGATTTAAGTTTAAAAGAAATGTTTATTTTGTTGCCTGAATTGATTCTGTGATTTACAGTTGTAGTTCTGCTGTTTGAAGAAAATAAGCATTTGGAATTCTATGTTGTTGAAGCTTATGACGTGGTACCTTCTGATTGGTTGTTTAAAAGGATTTAAAGATGACGTAAGCATCCATTTTGTTAGTAGAAGTCTGGCACCCGAAGAGTAACATAGTCTTTTGACCGTCACTTTCTATTTGTTTTGAATCTGTATTGCCTTTTTTTGTGTATCTTTTTATTAAGTTCAGTAAAGACACAAATATAATCGCTGGATTCAAGACCTCCTTTTTTGAAGAAATGTGTCGCGTATGAAAGAGCTTTAAGAGGCTAGACTAGTGAGAGCTTACTGCACTTACATCAAGTCAAATGACTGAACATCAAGTCAAAAGACTTCTCATTCAGGACTCTTTCAAGACCAAGACAGAAAGGAAAGAGGACTTAGGACAATCTGAGAGTCAACTCCATCGAGGACCCCGCCGGAGTTGAAAAATAAAAGCCGCGAGCGCCGCCATTGAGAGCAACAGAAACTTCAGGTTGGTTGCTAAGCAACAAAAACGGTTGGTTGTTAAGCTAACAGGCGAACGGAGCCAGAACTGTGAAACAGAAATCCTACACATAAAGGAACTCTTTCATACACGTTTGTGTGAACGTTTTAGAAGAGTAAGAAGCTGTGGAAGCTCACAGTTTGTGTGTAAAGATTTAAAAGTAAAATAAACGGGAAAAGATGGCAAACGAAGGTGAAGTTGCGGCCGTTGGACAGAAGAGGGAGCCAAAGCCCACAGAACGAGCTCTAGATGAGAAACTCATCAGATTAAAAGGAGCCAGAAGAGGAAAGCTGTCACAGTTGACAAAAGAGAAGAATAACATTGAAAGATTGAAACAAAATGAATACAATATTGATTTCATAGATAAAGAATCTTTACCAAACTTTGTCAAATGCCTGGGAGAGTATAAAATCATTAATGAAGAACTGTGTGAACTGTTAAATGAAGAGGATAAATGCAAAGACCAAGATGTGTTCGAGCATAGACATTCTGAGTTTAAACTTTTCATACAAAGCATTATACAATGGATAAACGATGTAATATGCCCTCCAGAGGATGATGTTGGTCCACACAACAGTGTTTCAAAGGCTAACTCAGTTATAAGCAGTGCATCACAAGGATCAAGTACAATTTCAACGCGGCTGAGAATTAAAGCAGAACGTGAAGCACTCTTAGCAAGAGCAGCAGCTATGAAAAACAAAGAAGCAATTCAACTAGAAGAAGCCCGTCTAAAATTTAGAAAAGAGCAACTAGAAATTGAAACAGAACTTGCTATTTCAGATGCAAAATTAAAGGTGTATGAAGAGTTTGAAGACGCTCAGAAGTCTGAGGTTGATTCTTTTCAAGCTACTCCAAAACTCAGAACTGAGCCTGTTCATTCTGCAGACAAATCAGAAAAACAAGAAACATTCTCAGAGGATGGACAACAGGCAAATCTCAACCCTCCTGTGTCAAAGAAGTCTCCTTCAAAGAGCATTCCAACACATGTCCAGTGTTCTGATGCTTTTTCAGCTGATCCGTTCCAGGTTCTGCAGCAACAAAATCACCATACTGAAATGCTCATAAAACAGCAAGGCTTGTCCCGACTTCCTCAGAGAGAAATTCCAGTATTTACAGGTGACCCGAATCCGTGTATGGTTCGTTCTTTCGTTATTCCGTTTCAAAATAAAAACCAAATAACCAAACAAGCTTTGGTTATTTGGTTTTTTCGTTTTAAAACGAAATTACAAAAACGGTTTTTAAACGGTTTTTTCGTTATTTCGTTTTTAAAACGAAATTAGAAAAACAGAACTTGCAAACATAAAAAAAGGGGAACGTTTTGGTTTTTGGTTAAACCAAAGACGAGCTTTTATTTTGTTAATTGAACACGGGAGTTTATGGCGGAACCGGAAATGAACTCCCGGTGCTGTGCGAATTTCTGTTCCCCAGTGAGAATCTGAGCTACAAATTAAAACAACAAGCGTATTTTATTTTTGCTGAACATACTATTTGCTTTAATTTTTGACGTGTGTGGGGTGTCAGCTTGACGCAGTTGAGAATCTGTTCCCCCTGTGTTGGGAGCGCACACTGCTGCAACCCGAGAGGCAGTCTTTGTTTTATTTATTTTTTTAAATTAAATTTATTCCCTACTTAGGCTGCTACCCCCGTGACCCGACCCCGGATAAGCGGAAGAAAATGGATGGATGGATGGAAATTTATTCATTTAACATTGAAACATAACAAAAAAACATTTCATAAATATGTGAAAAAAGAATACATAAAATGAAAGGTGGCAGAAAGAAGAAGAATTCTTATTATGTCTGCCCCTTTTTTCAAAAACAAAACAATTTCAAACAATTAATTCAAAATACCTTGATGCATGCTCAATAATCCAGGTAGAAAAATCCAAAAAAGCTAAGTCTGGTCCTCTGGACATTCAAAAAACAAAACAAAGCAAAAAAAAAAAACTGTAGAAACTTCTACAGTTTTTTTTTTTTTTTTGCTTTGTTTTGTTTTTTGAATGTCCAGAGGACCAGACTTAGCTTTTTTGGAATCAATTCAAAACATAATCATTATAGAAATAACAGTTGAAAAGAGTAATTTTCACTTGTCTTCAAGGCGCATCTCTGTGAAACGAGTCCACACTATCTTGTCACGGTTATAACTCATTTTAATACTCCTGGTGATAAATAAATAAATATAAGCCCTAAAATAAACCTGGTCTTGTGTGGGGTGTTATAACCTAGTTTTTTTTTTTTTTTTATCGCTGACAGAATCTAGATTTGGTCAAGTAACCTGCCAAATAGCTACAAATTTTAATAATACAAATTATCAGCCAGCCACCAACACATCATATATATTTATAATTTTTATTACTAATATTGAAGGATGGACGCAGCTGATAGCAGGACAAGAAAACTTCCTGCAAAGATAAGTGTAGGCTTTCTGGTAGGCTAAATCTCGTTCAAATTAAAAATGACTGGAGAAAAATTATTTCCAGCTGCTATTTTTGTTAGTTAATGTCTGTTTTTTTCCATTATTTGAGAGAAAAAATGATTTTAGAAATAAAGTCAGAGTCAGAGAATCTTTATTATCATTTGCACCACATGTGGTACATGTGATGAAACGAGATTATGTACACAGGGTCCAGTTACATCCAACAATAAAATGTAAAAGAAGAACAATAATAACATCTAAGATATGAACTAAGAAAAACATCAAGTTAAAATACACTAAATAAAAAATACACACATCACTAATATCATAGAAAACCATTACTCCAGACAGCACCTGTGTGAGCAGATGTGCACAATGAACACAGCAACATGAAACAGATCAGCAGCAACATGATGTGATATTTCACAGTGATTATTCTGGTTATTTATTCATGAGTCTAACAGCCTCAGGGTAGAAGCTGTTCCTCAGTCTAGTGGTTCTACACTTAATGCTCCTCAACCTCCGTCCTGAAGGGAGTGGGGCAAAGAGTGTGTGTGCTGGGTGAGTGTGGTCCTTCATGATGCAGGTGGCTCTCTTCCTGCATCTGGAGGTGTAGATGTCTGTGATGGTGGGGAGACTGACTCCAACATCTTCTGTGCAAC
>JBBPBX010006647.1:3000-15263 GCA_038048925.1 Garcialebias charrua
TCCAGGTTGTTTTTTGATAATATGGGCTTCAGCTTAGACAGACGCCTCAGCTGGAAAAAACAGGATTTGACGATCATGTTTACATGACTGTTGAGTTTCATGGAAGGATCCATTATCACTCCCAGATTTGTGACTTTTTGTTTTTCGGACAGGGGTAGAGCAGAAAGGTCAATGCAGTGGTTTGAGGTTGTGTCATTGGGAAGGAACAATATGGCTTCAGACTTCTTATCATTGAAGCTTAAGAAATTTAAAGCCATCCAGTCCCTGATGTCAGCCAGGCAGTCGAGCAGAGGTTGAATAGAGCCTGTACCATTTTGTCTTAGGGGGAAGTAAATTTGACAGTCATCAGCGTAGAAGTGGAAGGGTATATTGTGTTTCCGGAAAATAGCACCGAGTGGCAGCAGGTATAAGGAGAACAAGAGAGGACCCAGGATGGACCCCTGCGGAACCCCCCATTTAAGAGCCGCCACTGCAGAAGTAAAATCATTGATGGACACACAAAAAGACCTGTCAGAGAGGTAGGATCTGAACCAGTTTAGGGCTGATCCTGAGATGCCCACCCACTGCTCCAACCTAGCAATGAGGATCTCATGGTCGATGGTGTCGAAAGCGGATGTGAGGTCCAATAGGACAAGCAGCACAGAGTCACCAGTATCTGTGGATAGGAAGATGTCGTTAAAAACCTTCAGTAGGGCAGTCTCAGTGCTGTGGAGGGATTTGAAGCCAGACTGGAATAGCTCGGGGATAGCGTGATCCTCCAGGAAGCACTTTAGTTGGGACTCAACTATTTTCTCTAGAAGTTTAGATACAAATGGGAGTCTGGAGACAGGCCTGAAGTTGGATAATACTGACGGGTCGAGGTTTGGTTTTTTCAGGAGGGGTTGAACAGCAGCATGTTTTAATGATTTTGGCACCACACCCGAGGATAGACTGCTATTTACAATCGAGAGAATGGAGGGACCTAGAGTGTGAAAAACCTCCTTTAGAGCCGAGGGGGGACCACATCGAAGGGGGAGCCAGATGGTTTCAGGCTGCACATGACCTGCTCTAGAGAGGACAGAGAGACTGGTTCAAAATGGTCACAAACAGCAACAGATTGAGGTGGGATGGATGGATCGTGAGATGGAGGAGAAATGAGAGCCCTGGTGGTTGCGATTTTATCTAAAAAGAAATGTTGGAAGTTCTCGCACAGCTCAGTCGAGGCTTCCATGGGTGATTGTTCAGTGAGGTGGAGAACAGAGTTTAGGGTGGAGAACAGAACTCGAGGGTTACGAGAGTTTGCAGCAATGATATCAGAGAAGTATTGTGATTTAGCAGTTTTCACTGCTTTCTGATATCGGCGCCAGCTCTCTTTTACCATCTGAAAAGAGACCTGCAGTCTGTCTTTTTTCCATTTCCTCTCCGCCTTTCGGCATTGCTGCCTAACAGCTCTGGTCGTGTCATTCAGCCACGGTTCGGCCCTGAGTTTTGGTCTTCTAGATTTAATAGGAGCCACTTGATCCAAAGCCTTTAAACAAACAGAGTCAAACTGGTTTGTCAGCTCCTCAGTGCTGGAGAGGAACAATGGGGGCTGAATTAACATGTCATTGTTGTAAACCTCAGTGAAACGTGCGGCAGTTAAATGGTTAACATTCCTGCCTTTACGTGCAGAAATGCATGTTTTAGGGGTTACATGGGGGAGGGTGAACTGAAACTTGACTGGCATATGATCCGAGAATACATTGTCACCTATTTCAAGGTTTGAAACGGTCACATCACATGTTAAAACAAGGTCCAATAAATGTCCACGCTGCTGCGTGGGAGAGTTCACGTGTTGTGTTAAATTAAATGAGTCCAATAAATCTAAAAAGTCCTTAACCATGGGCTTCTCAGGACAACACACATGCAATTTGAAGTCGCCTGAAATGACGACCCGAGAATATTTAGCTGTAATTTCCGCCAGGAAATCAGAAAACTCGCTGATGAAGTTCTTAGAACGAGGCGGCCGGTAGACAAGAGCACACAAAGTTACAGGTGAAGGGCCTAGTTCAAAAACAGTCAGCTCAAAGCTAGAGCAGGAGACTGGGATGGGCAATTGTTTACAGTCAAAAGTTGATTTGAATACAGTATTGTTAATAATCCACCACCACGACCTGATGGTCGCGGGTCGTTAAAAAACAAACAGTTTGGTGGTAAAACCACCAGTAAAACCTCTTCGGCGCCCGCTACAGGCCATCCTGTGACCATCACTGGTGGGACTGTTATCATTCATCCACCCCCCCACACCCCATGAAATATCAGCTAAAATGTGCTTTTACACTTTGTTAGCCTTTAACCATTAAAATACAGCAGCTAAAAATATTAAACTACCATACAATATTTGGCTTTTAGTGAAAATATTGTTTAGTCGCTGATGATTATAAATATTGTAAAGTTATTGTTGTGCTGTGTTTGTGTAGTTTGTCCACAGTTCAAGACTCATGTCAAACTTAAGGCCCGGGGGCCAAATGAGGCCTGCATTAACACCTTATCTGGACCCCAAGATGACGTTTAAAATGGAAGATATTTGTATTGCCTCTCATTTAGCTTAAAAACAAGCATACTTGTTGTAATATTATCAGTAATACATTTTGTAATGAAAGATAATTTCTTCCAGATTAACAGATTGAAGCACTTGTCATCTTGATGATTTGTGAAGTTGCACAGCATTTGGAAATTTAAAGCGTTTCATGGGATTCCTTCTTAAAAACATTCAGTGTCGTCAGATTTAAACAGATTTTTTTTTTTTATCTCACCTCTAAGGTTGCTACCTTTTGCAGGATCTGCAACACAGCTGTTAAAATATTTATTTGCTAAACTTTGTTTTCCTTCATTATTATATGTAAAAAATAACAATTTAGAACGTTAAAGTGTATGAAAGCTAGAGTTTACATTCTGTCTGTTGATTTTATACAAAGTGTAGCTCTTTCTTGTGACACTGCCACTTCAGCTGCATAACAGGTTGGCTTATAATAATAAAAAATAATAGTAAATGTTCTTTAGTCAGAGACTGTTATGAAGGGGTCTGATCCTTTAAACTGGGGCTCTGTGAAAAGGAACAATTGAACAATTAATATCTTACCTGTTGTAGATAGCTCTACCAGCTCAGTCTGGTCTCTTTCTCCAAACTGATGTTGCTCAAAAGTTATCTGGAACAGGTAAGATATTCAACATTTTACCATTTTACCAGGTCTCTCTTGTAAATGAGTCATCAAGGCTCAGTAGGATTAACCTGTCTACTGTAAATAAAGGTTGAATGAACATTTATAAATTTCATACAAAATGGGCAAACTATCCCTTTAAATTTAGAGGACAAACAATGATTTAGCACAAATTTATTTATATTAAGAAAATGCTCATTTGGCAAAAACAAACATATTTAATAAAGCAAGAATGATTCTCAATATGTTTTATACTTTTTTTTTTTTTACAAACTTTGATTATCAGGCTCTCGTCAGGCGAGGCTTTGCAGTCACAGAAAAACACTTTAGGCAATAATTTCATAATTTAGCGTTGAAAAGAAATGCAGTTCAGAACATACGACAGCTAAAGTCTTTTTTCCCACTCCTTTAAAAAAGTGTCCTTATAGAACAGCTGCGGATGTAACTTTAGTGGTCAGAACTTGTGCTGATGTGTGAACTGTGCAGCTGGTTTCAGCTGGAGGCCCAGGATGTGAAGTAGGCTACTGTCAGGTTTCCTGTCAGTGCCACCATTTTAACAGCAGGTGACACCATAATCGCAGCAATGGGTGAATCCAAACATCTATACATTTTCTTTACCCCCTTTTCTCTGTCCAGGTCATGAAGAGATGGTCCTTGTGTGAGAGGCAGGGGACACACTGGGCAGGTCAAAGGTCAACCAGAGACAAACAACCATTCAAACTGCCGCACACCCAACAAAAACAAACCATCCAGAGGACCTGACTGAACTTTGTTGGATTTTTAAAAAAATCTGGATTATTGACCATGAACTTTGATGTTTTGAACCACTCTGGCTATGGCTGCCTAAGACAAGTCCGCAGGAAAAAGGCGGACTCCAGAAATCATCTTATCACCATCAAATTAATGCATGTTCATGTTTTTAATTTTCTTCGCCTTATACTGTAATCTAGCTGTTTGTTTGTTTTTTCGCTACTTTTTGCTTTTGACTCTCCATTTGGTTGCCATTTTATTTTAATAAATTTGTATGCCTCTTTTATGATTGTCTATTATTGTTGTTGTTATCCACTGTTGTCATCACTCAACTCAGGTCTCTCTTGTAAATGAGTCCCCAAGGCTCAACCTGTCTAAACAAAGGTTGAATTTACCTCCTGCGTCAACATAGGGGGACATTACATTTTGGCTTTGCTGTACCTTATACTCTGTTCAGTAGTGTTTTATACTTTGTTAAGCCATGTTAATGTTGTGTTATGCTGTAAAATAAGCCCATTGTCGCCATCTGAGGATTTTATTTTTTACGAAGAGGAGGAAGACTAAGTTTTATTCATATACAAATCAGGTCCATCTAATCACATCTAGGAGATATGAAAAATGCATCGCAAACCAGAGCTCGGGTCTAATAAAGGTTGGTCCACTATGTGAAGGTGCCGAGCTTGCTCAGACTCACTGGACTGACAAAGTCTTCTGGATGAAAACCAAAATGTTTCAATAAAAAGAAACTGTGCAGAGGACAGGACATAACTTTGTTGCATAATGAATGATGTTACTGTACTTTACTTTCATTAGCTAAACAAAACAGTTAATAACTTGTTCTTATAGATGATGGCTATTTCTCAAGCCTAATGAGATTGCGTAAAATAAATACTGTAGAGTGAGTTTGTGTGAACAAAAGTTCACAAAAATAAACACAGAGGCATTTTTAAGTTTAATGATTAAATGCGGCCTCAAGAGATGACGTAGCTGTGTTTGAAGAGCGTTTTGGAATGGGGATCTAGTAAAGGTGGACGTAAATACTTTATGTATTTCTTGACGTCGACAGGTCTAAGTAGAAGACTGTATAAGTAGTTTAGGGATGGGACCATAGATATCATATATAACACTATGGATGGGACCATTAGATGGCGGTAATACACCGGAAGGTTGTAAGCTGCCGTTAAACCTCACAGAAGAAGAAGAAAACGTAGCTGTGTTGTATCACGTGATCAAGATTGGGCGTGGCCTAGCGTCATTTTCCGGAAACATGGAGGCTATATTGAGTGATATTGTCGCTCCTGAGGACCTTTTAGTAAGTTTTCTTTTGTTAAACCTTTTACAGTTGACAAAACAGAACTTTTAGCACATTGTCGGCTCTTACTTATGTCTCTGTTTGTGTCTTTTGAGTACGTTTTTAGTCAAATTGAACGTTTTGACCCGTTTGTTGCGTCACGTAGCTTGCTAATGCTAACGTTCGTGTTTTGGTTAAAATTCGGTCCCTTTTCTTGATATAACATTTTAAGAAAAAAAAACGCAATACCTGTTTTATCTTCTGGCTAAACAAAGTGTTGTATAATGTTGAAAGTTAATCAATATTTAGGTGAAACGTCAGCAGAAGGAGGTGTGACGCTTCTGACCAGATGTTTACCACTACAGTAACTTTCTAATGTTCTTGTGTAATTTAGCTTTTTGTCATTTTGTTGTTGTAGAGATTTGAAAAGAAGTACAACAACGAGCAGCTTAAGGGAGCTGTCTCCAAAGAAACAAAGTTTGAATACGCTTGGTGTTTAATCAGGAGTAAATACAGCGATGACATCAAGAAAGGAATCGTCCTTCTGGATGGTAAGAGCCTCACTGTTGTAAAACAAAACATGAAGTGACCTCCAGAAGTTAAATTACATTTAAAATCGATTCCTAACTACTTATGTTTGTCATTTTTACAATAGATTAAAGATTGACGAGGTTATCTGTTTTGTTAAAATGTTTATGTAACTTAATCCAGCAGTGATTGGAGCGCTCAGTCTCTGACACATTTAATTTTGTGTGTCAGAAGCTTATGAGTTTAGAAAGGACCTGGGGCCTCATGTACAAAGACTTGCGTGGATTTCTTACTGAAAAGTGCCGCACGGTCAAATCCAGAAATCTGCCTACGCACAAAAAAATCCAGATGTATCAAACTGTGCGTACACCGGAATCCACGCACATTCCTTTTGTACATCACAATTAACGTGGAACTGAGCGCACGTGAGACACCTCCCCTGACACGCCTTCATTTACATATGTTAAACAGATGCAAATTACTTCCTGCATGTGTGAAGGACATGTTTGTTTGATCCCTGCGCGATCAGAAATGATTTCTAGATTCAGGAAAATAATGAATTTAATATAATATGAGTGAGGAAAAAAATCCTAAGTAAGAATAGTAATAAAATGTGTTTATCACGCAAAGAACGAGTGATTGTGTGTCGGTATTTGTGTGTGCGCGCACCCTGCTTTGGTGCGCAACCGGCTCATCCATTCATTCTGAGTGAAAATATTAACTTTGCGCACGAGTTTATTACCATAATTACTGTAAACACAGAGGAACTTAGATGTTTGGTAGAACATAGATCTTTGTTTATTTAATAGATGATATGAAGAAACGAGTCTGTGCGCCTCAGTGGAGTTTTCATGACATGACGTGATGTTGGAGTCTCCAAACGCTGCGCGCACCACAGCCTTTGTGCGCAGTCTGTCTGTGAATCTTTTGCTCTCCTACAAGTTATATATGGTGTACTTTCACGTGTCATTTTGGAGAAATCTACAATAAACGCAGATTATGTAACACCTCCACTGCCGTGTAACACCGGCGAGGGTGCGCGCGCGCTCCAAAGCGCGACCATGACAGCCTTTGGAATCATATGGATGAGACCATTCAATTGAATATGATCCGGCTTTGTGTGGACTGGAATGGCACAGTCCCGATCGACCTGCCAGCTCCCTCTGGAAAGCTCGGGAACAGTTTGATCGCTGCTTCTGCACGCGTTGTGCACGGTTCCTGCGTTGTGCTCCAGAGCGCAGTGCCAAAATGAAAAAGGATTATTCCTGAAAACGGCTGATAAGCCATATCATAGATCAGAAAATTATATCTGTTTATAAATAAATGCTCTGCGTGTTACACTATTTATTATATCCTCCAGTAAGGCTGAATCCGTTCCTGTTAAATGTATTTTTTGCACAACTTTGCGCGTCCTTTATTTGCGTCCATGTGGATGTAATAATTGTTATCATGTGTGTTTGGTGGGAATATTAATCATTTTCACATCATGAACAGTTAATAATAATAATAATAATAATAATAATAATGAATTCAATTTATAACGCACTTTTCATTAATGAAAATCTCAAAGTGCTACAAGGTGCAACATAATTGAATGTCAATAAAACAAATAATAAAACAATTAAAATCAACAACAGTATCAGCTAAGATCAAAAGTAGAATCATGAGGAGTATAGTATGCTCGGTTGAAAAGAAAGGTCTTCAAGCCGCTCTTAAAGTCAACCACAGACTGTGGGGCTTCAGTTTCTCTGAATCACCTGTAAGTGTCGCCAAAGGAACAAGAACCACAGAAACGTGCGTACGCCAGCTCGGGAGCTGGCGTGGAAATGTACTTGGATGCGCACATATTCACGTTCAGTTCAGTTTTGATACATACGGGGTTTTGCGTGGATGGTGCCGTACGCAAGGTTTTTGTGCGCACGCACAGTTGATACATGAGGCCCCTGGTCAGGACTGGTTATATGATTTGATTTTTAATGTTAGACTTTTTTTTTTCATTCAACCTTTATTTAGTCGGGTTAAACTCATCGAGCCTTGATGACTCATTTACAAGAGGGACCTGTCTACAAACTAAAGAATGATGACAACAGCAACAGTAGAATTTCCTTAAACAATCAACAATAAACAAACATAAGAGAGAAATACAGATTCGTTTTTTTATTAACAAATTTAACTACTGTATAGTATTGTATTGGTCTTAATAGTGAGGGAAACTAAATGTATTTTGTTGTGGTTATCATTGTTTAATTGTAATTTCTAAAATGTGTTTTTGACTGGTAGAACTTGTTCAGAAAGCCTCGAAGGACGACTCGCGGGACTTTCTGTTCTACCTCGCAGTGGCCAACTACAGACTCAAGGTGAGTGATGCTTTTCAGGTCATAATTTGCACAAAATATTCCCTTTTATTTGTAGGAAGCAGGGCTGGGCGATATCTCGATGTTTTTAAAAAATATCGAGTTTTTTTTTTTGCGATAAAAGCCACAGCTGCCCTCAGATTATTATTTAATATATGTTATATAATGGATGTCTAAAAAATAAACTAATGTATGTAAATTGTTTATTTTTTAGACGTTTATTTTGTAGAGTTACAGCTGTTTGTTACTAAATGTGCCTGTGTGACAACTGGGTCAAAGCTTTGATTCAGAAATATATTTTTGTTATTTATGGAAAGAAAAATATATCGAGATATATATCGTATATTGTGATTTATCATAAAAAATATTAATTTAATTAATATTAAGATACTAATTTTGGTTCATATTGCCCAGCCCTAGTAGCAAGTAACCAAAAACCACAGGCCAACAGAAGGTTTTGTTTGTTTCAAAGATATTGCTGATGAAGGTTCCCAGTCATCCAGGTCATGATCAATCCCCCCGCCCCAAAAAAGTAAAAAACAAACAAACAAAAAAACAACCTAAAACAACTGAACTTTTGAATCTGAAGACGTTTCACTTCCCACCTCAGAGGCTTTATCAGTTGTAAAATGTTTGTAGTGTGTGGAGTTTCGAGTTTTATAAAACTGCATGAAGGGCCTGGTTGTGTTAGATTCACATGCAGATAGACTGGAACTACTCGCCCCTCACAATGGACTCTGATTGCGTGGCTCACAGACATTTTGATCACATGCCTGAAGCTGTGAATTGGAGTGGAACTGACTGGGAATCAGGCCTAAAGCAGTGTTGCCAGAACTCATGACAGAAACAAGCGACCAGCTCCATGAAAACAAGCCCAACTGGCAACCCACCCCATTGTGTAAAACAAAGGCCATTTTTAAACAGTATTAACATGCATTTATTATGTCATTACATATAAACAGCAAAATGATGCTAAACACTTTGAAGAACATTTCCACTCAAAAGAATTTTTTAAATACATTTTGCATATTTATACAAATTAATCCCATTAAGCCTCTGGGACTCATTTACCAGAGACCTGAATTTTAAACGAAGAGTGATGACAACAATGGACAACGACAACAACAGACAATCATAAACGATGCGTACAAATAAAAAAATTAAATAAAAATTAAACAGCAAACTCATAGTAAGCTAAGTCAACAAAAAACTTTCTTTAATCTCCATCCTGAATCATGCTTTAAGTGTGTGCTCTTTCTCCCATTCTTTATTATATTTTTCCCCATATTTCCCCCACTTATTGGAGCTCATTTTAGCGTGGTCTTGTCACTCTAGACAAAGAATAAAGAACAAAGAATAACTTGAGGAGTATGTACATTTTACATGTAACATAGATACAGATAAGCAGCACATTAGCATGAAACACCACAGATGACGCACCTCACTACCCGCGTTACTAGCTGGAGATTTCTTACTGCAGCCTTCGTTGTGATACACCTTCATCAAGATGTAAAAAACAGTGTAAGCATCACACACAAAAATACACCGATCTTTTATCCTTCTCATCAGTGCAAGGAAACTTACAAGAAGTTGTTTGTATTCTGCTCACGCTCTACTCATCATTACTTGCGCGCGCTTATATTATTTTTTACCACTGAATAAACATCATCAGCCTGTCCAACCGCACCTGAACGTAACATCCGCCTTGACGTAACATACGTGGAAGGAGGGCGTGAAGGGACAAACTACCTACCACTCGTATTAATTTTTGCTTTCACTTGAACAGTAAAACAAGCCCAAATAAGCGACCCAACGTCCAATACAAGCCCAAAAACCCACGGTCGGCGACTCACAGAAATTATAAGCGGCTGCAGGAAAAAACAAGCCCCAAGTCGCTTATACAGGTAATATGCAGACTTGGCAACTATGGCCTAAAGCTGTATTGGAAGTTTTTGAAAGTTGAAATCTGAGACGACCTCTTCTGTTTAAAGTTTTTTTTTTTTGTCATTTGTAAATGGCCTCCTTCACCCCCCTCTCAAACCATCTGTCTCTTTTGTCTAAAATCTGAACAGTTTGGTCCTCAAGAGTGTCCCTGAAGCCCCCAGTACACTCCCACGTACGTCCTTTCATGTACGCAGTGGGTTCACACATCATACTCGAGCATCCACCCTGAGCAGCTGCAGCGCAGCTCCACAGACGAGGAGCGTTTACCTGCGGGACAAATTGAGGTCGCCAATTTGTCATTTGCTGATACGCCTACTGAATTGATTGACAGGTTAAAAAAACAAACAAGCGCTGGCAGCCTCAGCCGCAGCGGTGTTCTGTGTTTATATGTTAATAAAAAGTTCTAAAACCCCCCCAAAAAACAGGGAGCGCTGGTCCTGCAGCCCACACATCAGACCAGCACACCAGGAGAACTCCAGAACCTCCCGCAGCCACGCTGGACCTGAGTTTAATTCACTCGTGACAAATTTGTTCATTCCTCATCATTTCAGTCATGGCATCAACGGAGGAGGAAGAGATCACTTGTCTTTTGGCAGAAAAGAAAAGACCAGATCAGAGATGAAGAAGGGGAATTTAATACATTAGTGTCACATACAAAACAGTTCGGCGCCGGGCAGTTCATTGTGCGACACTGCATTTGCATACACAGTCGTAAAAATTGAGCTTGGCGCGTACATGCCCTGCGGGGGTGCGCTTGTACCTCTGCGTATGGACGTACGCGTACGTATACTGTACTGGGGGCTTTCTTGAGGTGTAGGTGGATCACTGAGTCTTGTCTTGAAGAGCTGCTCTCTGGTGTTGAGCCATGCGTCTGTGGAGAGATTGTTTAGATATCTGGACATTCCTCACTGCACTGAACTGCAGACACACCCCTCATTTTGGATTTGGGGGTTCTGTCCTTGGGGTGGACAAGCCTCTGGCTGAGGATCCTGTTGGCTTTAAAATGTACCAGGATGCTGTGTTTGGGGTAAATCCTTCAGTTTGTTAGATCCTGCAGCAACATATAGGGTCTACTGTTGGTGCTGCCAGGCCAGCACTGTAAATAAGAATTTGCTCTTCGTGTTTGTGCCTGGTTAAATAAAGGTGAAATGTAAATGTGTCAGATGGCAGCTCCACACACATCAAACAGTTTGGAATTGAAAAAGCCTCTCGGGAAGAGAAACCTGTTCATCTTCAAAATAGAAGTCCAGTTGTTTTTTAACATATTTTTTTTACTACGTAGTCACATCTACGAAGGTTAACAACTAGAGGCTAGTCAAATTCAAACATATGTGTATACTCATCAGGGTTTATATTGTGTTAGAAAACAGCAAATATTCCTCTCCTTGGTTTACAATAAATTTGACAATCAGTTACAGGAATCCTGAGAGTTCAGATTATCTAATTTTTGAAAATGATTTTAACTCCAACCTTTGCTTTAACTCTCTCCACCGCTCGATTCTCTCCTCTGTTTTAGACCAGGAATTAATTTACCAACATGATATCTGTACAAAGTGAACTCGTCAATGTTAAAATGCAAACAAGCGACTCGTAACTGGTGACAACAAAACATGACTCTGCTGATTCTGCTCCTTTATTACACATTCTGTGATAAACTTTTGGTGTGACTGATGTTTTTTTTTAATCAAACTTAAAATGTTGAAATCACAAATATTGACAACTGTGATGACTTTAAAGTAGATTTTATTAATTAATATTAATTATCCAGTTATATCAGTTTATCCCAGAACAGAAATCATGTTTTATGGATCATCTGAGAAACAAATGAAGAATAAAGCATTTCTTTTTTAAATTAGGCCACAGATTCATTCATTCATTCAACCTTTATTTAGGCAGGTTAAAGATAGATTCACCATGTTATTCATACATTTATAAATGTCATAGTTCTCAACTTAATACTTACTTTACAAGTCAAAGATTTAACAAAATATTTAGCTTGCAAGATAAAGATAGATTTAGGCAGGCACAGATAGACTTTTATAGTGTAACAGAAATAGGCCACTATTATTGATTCCTTAAAATTTATTTTTATAGTTATGAACTGTGCACCCCCCCCCACACACACACACACCTGTCTGCACCACTGGTGTAACGCAATACTGGCATGCTAGCTAAAAAGGTAAAGTCAGTGCTCACGCTGCCTCCTCCCTCACACTG
>JBBPBX010006647.1:36395-48272 GCA_038048925.1 Garcialebias charrua
CGTAGATTTCCAGGTGGGCCGGTCTGATGTGTGGCCTGCAGGGCCAGCGCTCCCTGTTTTTATTTTATTTTTTAGAACTTTTTATTAACAACATATAAACAAAGAACGCCACTGCTGCTGCTCCTGGGCACCCAGCAGCTCTCGTTTTTTTTTCCACGAGTCAGATCTGGGATGTGACCTGTCAATCAATCCAGTAGGTGTGTCAGCAAATGACCAATCAGCTACCTCAATTTGTCCCGAAGGTAAACGCCCCTTACCTGCAGGGCTGGGCTGCAGCCCATCAGGGTGTACGCTCGAGTATGAAGTCTCAACTGTCTGCGGATAGTACGCATGGAGTGCATGCTACTCACAGAGTACACAGTACGTATGCCCAAGTATGTAGGAGCTTTTAGGTGAACGGCCATGAGGCCGTCCAAATCGACATAAATAATTCAGCTGGACGGCCAAGAGCCCGTCCGGAGCGAAGCAAGAATTCAGGCAGACGCAGACCTGAATAGTGAAACTAACACTATTAGCTCTGGATCTAATGTCATGCATATTAGCTCTTGAGCTAACATCAAAAGTAGTAGCTCTGGTGCTAAGGCTATTAGGTCTGGATCTAATGAAATCTGTACATGTATTAGCTCTGGTGCTAATACGATTAGCTTTGGAGCTAACAGTGCTGGGCAGCGCTAATCCAAAAATTAGTTCCGCTATTTCTAAAGTACTTATTAATTTATTTAGGTCCACAATTTCAAAAGCGCTTATGTATTAGCAAAGCTAGCAGAAGCTAAATGCTAACGCGCTAACATGCAAATGGCAAACTACTTTTTTTTTTAATCCAGCAGATTTGACCATTTTGTGAAACGGTTAAGCACAGAAAAACCTTGTGCTATAAAGTCAGCTAATAAATATTATTCCGGCAGTTCAGGATAAAGGGCCGTGACAGCCCTTGGTTTACTCCTGAACTAGCTGATCTCCTGCACTGGAGAGATCATCTTTGGGCCGCAGCAAGAAAATCACACTCAGACACTGACTGGTTGAAATTTCGGCAGCTAAGGAATAAATGCACATCTGCCATCAAAGCCGCAAAACGTAACTACTTCTTATCTCAGACCTCCAAAAATCTAAACGATCCTAAAAAATTCTGGAAAACCATTAAATCTCTCTCAGGCACCCCCCAATCATCTGACCTCCCATCACAATTTCTTGTTGACTCTGTTCCTGTGTCAAATAAGCACGAGATCCTGAACTGTTTCAATAAACATTTTGTTGCTTCTAGTTCATTATTTGACACAGTTACAAATGGAAAATCAGCCACTTTATCTAATAATCAAACTTCTACAAATCAAATCCCTCCTACAAGTCAACCATCTGTTAATCACACCTTCTCTTTTTCTCCGTTCTCAGTCAGTGAGGTAAATAAACTGTTAAATGATCTTGATCCTAAAAAATCTGCAGGTCCAGATGAACTTCCACCTTATTTCTTAAGGCTGGCTGCTCATATCATCACAGTCCCTGTGACCCACATCTTTAATCTGTCCATAAGCCAAAACACCATTCCGGATGCTTGGAAAACAGCCTTTGTTCTTCCTTTGCTGAAGGGAGGTGACCCCACCTCACTGAACAATTATCGACCGATCTCTAAACTCTGCATCTTAGCCAAGGTTCTAGAAAAACTGATAAACTCTCAGATCAAAAATTATCTGGACTCATTTAACATCTTACCTCTTCATCAATCTGGTTTCAGGAAAAAACACAGCACAACAACTGCTTCTCTGAAGGTTCTGAATGATGTTGTTGAAGCATTGGATGCTAAGGACTATTGTGCTGCACTTTTCTTAGACCTGTCTAAAGCTTTTGACACTGTGGATCATAACATCCTGTGTCATAAGCTCTCAGAAATCGGTTTCTCTGATCACACCATCGGTTGGTTTTCTAACTATCTTTCCAATCGGAGGCAATGTGTTCAACATAACGGTACTTCTTCCAGCTATTTAACAGTTAAAAATGGTGTACCACAAGGCTCAGTTTTAGGACCAACCCTCTTTACAATCTACATAGCTAATGTAGGTCACTGCATCCCTGATGCATCCTTACATTTCTATGCTGATGATACAGTTGTTTACTGCCGAGCTAAAACAGTTGCTAAGGCTTTCCAGTTACTGCAATCCGCTTTTGACATCATCCAGTCAGATTTGTTCCGTCTCAAACTTGTCCTAAATGCTGATAAAACAAAAGGGATGTTTTTTTCAAATAGGAAGGCGGTTCCAGCAGATCCTCCTCTGATTTTATCTTCAAATGGTGTCCCTATTGAGTTTGTTGATTCCTATAAATATCTGGGTATCCTGATCGATTCACATCTCTCTTTTAAACTCCACGTGGAAAACCTAGTGAAGAAACTGAAAGTTAAACTGGGTTTCTTTTTCAGAAACAGATCATGTCTATCACTGAATGTTAGGAAACGCCTTGTGTCTGTGACTTTCCTTCCCTCCATTGATTACGGTGACATTCTCTACATGAATGCTCCTACAAGCACCCTGCGGATGTTGGATGTTGTCTATCATGGTGCACTAAGATTCATAACTGGTTGTGATTATCGTACCCACCACTGCACCCTGTATTCACTGGTTAATTGGACATCATTAACCTCACGCAGACTCTTCCACTGGTACATTTTCATCTTTAAATCACTTCTTGGTCTGCTGCCCTCATACATCTCCTCCTACATGTCTTTGCGTGAGTGCAGCTACAGTGTGCGCTCTCAGGACATGATTACCTGCAGTGTTCCGTCAGTGAGGACTGAACTTGGAAAAAGGGCCTTCTCCTACTCCGCTCCTGCTTCATGGAATATCTTACAAAAAGATCTGAAGCTCTCGACCTTGACTTCTCTAAATGGTTTTCAGAATCTGTTGGAATCCTGGCAAAAACCAATGCAGATTTGTTCCTGTCTTTGATTTTATACGTCTACCTTATAATGTTTTGCTAGTTTTTTGATACTTTGTTAAAAAAAAAAAAAAAAAAAATCTTTTGTTTTTTTCTCTCTTTTTGTTTTCTATTGTTTATTGTTTGTTTGTTTATTGTTTATTTTAATGAAATTCTACCACTGCTGTTCATTGTTCTTTAGTTTTAGCAGGTCGCTTTCGTAAATGAGCCCATGAGGTTCAAAAGATTTACCTGACTAAATAAAGGTTGAATGAATGAATGAATATAGTTTTCTCAGCAAAGAAATAATTGTTTTTACCGTGTTTTGTTGTAAAGTCCTTTGCTTCTGTGGCCGTCGCCATTTTGAAGAGGGCAAATGAGGCGCTGACGCGTCGCGTAGGCCGCTGAGAAACATCCATAAGTTCACCCTCCATGTTAAAAACTCTTCGTCTGACTCTTCGAAAACAAGCAATAAGGCTGCAGAGTAACACACTGGCTGCTAACTGCTATAGAGAGAGCGCTCTCTCTAGCCAAGAGACTGAGGGGGACGCTTTTTTGTCACGGACCACATCCGGCGCTGACAGGATATGGTCTGTGAGCAGTCGTCCGGTTGATTTAAGAGCCCGTAAATAAGTTTTTTCGTTTTTACTGATAGATAATTAGTTATTAGCGGTACTGCATTTTAAATAAAAATAGCGCAAATCCGCTTATGAATTATAAAAGTTAGTCAATCCGCTATAACGCTGACAAATTGTTTAGGTCCGCTATAAGCGGATTAGCGCTTTAGCGCTCCCTGGCGGTCTGGCGCCCACCTTTGGGAGCTAACATCAAATGTATTAGCTCTGGTGCTAAAGCAAAATCTGATTACTTTCTGTATTCTTCTCTCTGTCAACACGCTCCAGTTAAAATTATCAGACTTAACATCAGATAGCCTAATGTCCAGAATTAGCATTCAAGCTGAATAGAGCTCACAACACAGCAACATGTCTGTCATTTACCCAGGACGTATTGCAACAAAAATAAAATGGTGACGGCACGTATCAGTGACCTTTTCAAAAAGTTGTAAAAACTAAACCCTATAGTATTTTTATGGTCTATTTTTTTTAAATAGCTGAATTAAATGTTTTTTTCCAATTAGCTGTGGATCCTTTTAAGGTAATGCAGTAATAATGCTTTTGCAGCTGTGATTTTTTTTTTCTTTTTCATCTTAGTTGTTTTTCTTCAAAAACACAATTGGAGAAACACGAATGAATCTTGACTCTGGAGTCACTGGCTTATTGAAGAAGAAAAAAAAAGGCAGAACAGACTGACCAGTTCTGCAGATGTTATCCACCTTTCAGGCCTGATATCAGAACCTTCCTTATCAGCACTCTCCCACTCTTGCACAATAATGGAAGCAGGATGTTTTCGGCCAAACAAGGTCCGAAAACTCCCTTTCCCAGACTCGCTTGCTTGCAAATTTGCACGCTCACTTTTGTCCTGAAAGAAAAACAAGCCTCGTGAAGTATAAACTTCATTTTTCTTGGCCTGAAAACTACAAACTTGTCATTCTCCACTTCAACGGCCTTTGTTGTTTATTGTTAGGATCCTTCCTTTTGGGTTTGTTTTCTGCCTTTTGAGCTCGTCGTGTTGAGTTCTGTTTCCTCTGCGTTTCCCATAGCCACCAATTCATCTTCAGTAATTTTCCACAGTCGGTTTCTGGTCCTCTCACCTTCACCTGTTCCCTGGGACCATCAAGCCACCTGTTTCACCTCTACAGCCCCAGTCTTCTGTCTTTCCCACAGTACATCTGCCGTCGAGCATTGTGTTTGCTTCATCCCATGAACGTCTCTCCTCAGTGTCTCTTTGAGTTTTGTTAGTCTTTGCTGCCATGTCAGCCTTTTGTACATGGATCTGAATGAAATTAAAAAAATAAAAATAAACCACTGGACAAGCATCTACAATTTAGGTGGCATCTGATCAGGACATGTCTTTTAACCCTCACACTTAAAAAAAAATGATGCCAAAAACTGGTTCCTGCATTTTTCCCATCTAGACTGTACTAGCAATGGTTTGTTATCTGGGTGTCCAAATACTTCCTTAAAAAGTCTTCAGTTGATCCAAAATGTTGCTGCCAGAGTCTTAACTGGAGTTAGTGGGAGAGATAATCTCTCTCCAGTTTTAGCTTCTCTCCACTGGCTCCCTGTCAAATCCGAAACTGAATTCAAAATCTTACTTCTAACCTACAAAGCCCTCAACAACCTAGCTCCATCTTATATCTGAGATCTTATCGTTCAATATTTTCCTAACAGAGCACTTTGCTCTCAGACTGGAGGCTTACTTGTGGTTTCCTAGAGTTTCCAAAAGCAGAATGGGAGGAAGATCTTCCAGTTATCAGGCTCCTCTCTTGTGGAACCAACTTCCAGTTTCTGTCCGTGAGGCTGACACATTGTCCAGTTTTAAGACGGGGGATAAATTCTATAGTTAGGATTGGCTTGTTATGCTGCTATAGGATTACACTACTGGAGAACAAATTGACCTCGTAACAAATTGTTAAAATTGAATAGCTTTCATTTGATACTATTTTTATCTTAACATGTGTATCTGTTTCTCCTTCCTGTTCCTTTCAAAGTCTGGTTCTGCTAAAGGTTTCTTCCTCATGGAGGACTTTTTCCTTTCCACTGTCGCCTTCATGCTTGCTCAAGATGAGAGTCTGCGATGGAGTTAAAGGTCCACCGACATGATTTTTTTTACTATTCATCAAATTGCTCAAAATATATATATTTTATCATTTAAATATGTTCCTTTATGCAAACAAAATGATAAATCACTTTAATTTTGCTTTAAAAGTGATTTTGAACTTCAAGCCGTGTTTAATCATGGGAAATCTGATTACACCCGAACGCACCATCTGTGATGTCACACCGGGCAGAGCTCTGGGCTTGTCACAGTGCGCAGGTATGAGCAGCTCGACATGAAGGTAAGTCTGATACAGCATCAGACCTAAATTAGATCCTGTTGTTTCTTGTTCCATCACCCAAACTATTTTCTGCTTCCCAAAATGAAGACAAATAGCTCAAATCTTCACATAGATTGATAAATTCGTCGGGTTTTAAATGGTCCGCTATTAAAGAGACCAGAGCCCTCTGCCCAGTGTTACGTCACAGATGGTGCGTTCGTGTGTAATTGGATTTCCCATGATTAAACACGGCTTGAAGTTCAAAATCACTTTTAAAGCAAAATTAAAGTGATTTAGCATTTTGTTTGCAAAAATGAACATATTTAAATGATAAAAGATATATATTTTGAGCAATTTTATGAAAATTAAAAAATCATGTCAGTGGGGCTTTAAACTCAAAGCCGTCTGCTCCTCAGATAAATAGTGCTAAATTACTTATATGTATATACTGCATATGAATGTTTCTGTTCAGTGTCCTGAGATGACTTCTGTTGTGACTTGGCGATCTATAAATAAATTGAATTGGACTAATTTAGAATCTCGTTCAAGATGGCCACCAGCACTGATCAACCTTGGCAAACAGAACAAAAACAAATCTGCCAGTTTTACACATATTGAGCTCACATCTGGTGTGTTATTAGCTGAGAATCATTCCCACCACACTGAGCAATACACGTTCTGTGACATGTTTTACCTAAAACATTGACGATAACTGTTGCAGCCAACCATCTTTGTCTGTTAGCAAAACGTCTCAATCAACCATTTGAAATGTTTTAACCTTTAATGACAATCTCAGAAAATACTTATTGGGTGTACATCTGCTGATTTAATTTTTGAAGTCAACTCAGGTTAAGATGGCCGACAGAGCTGGTCGACGTTAGCAAACGCAAAAAATGGCTACAACCCTGTCCATTTTATACATATCGAGCTAAACTTTGGTTTACCAGTAGCTGACATGTGCACATTATCATGAAACATACTAAAAATGTTTAAACATAAACTGTGTAAGGTAAAACAATATCGGACGAGATTTTTCATATCATGTTCAAAGTTTGCTCCATCTTTTCTCAACATTAGAAGATTTTAGTCTAAACGTTTGACATGAAATGCAGCAATTGATTGGTATTCCTTCAAAAATACTTTGATACCTTTTAATAACTTTATGCTTTCTAAAAAATTATCTTTTGCTTTCAGACTGCAGGTTTGCTTGTAGTTTCTGAGCGTACGAAACAGGAGGCAGAGCTCATTGCATTTGTAACTAATTTTTACTTTACAGAAAAGAGCTATAAGAATTATTACAAGAAAACATTACTACCATCCATCACATGTTTTGTTTTGTAAATTGAAGTTGCTGAAGTTTTATTATTTGATTGACTATAATATTCTTTTAACATTGTACAAAGCTCAGAACTTCACATTACCCTCAAATATCCAAACACTTTTTGTAAAAAGAAAAAGTACTTACCGGTACAACCTTAAGGGAACAGATATTTTTGTTATGCCAAAGTATAGAACTAGTTTAAAGAGTAGGTCTACTTTAATTCATGGAATAGGTCTGTGGAATGGTTTAGAAAATGATACTAAAGTTGCAAAATCAATGTCTATGTTTAAGAAAATGATTAAAATTAAATTTCTGAAAGAAAAAAAAGAAAAATTGGTTTACCGTATATCCAAATTACTATATGGTAAAGTGTGATGAGTTATTTATTGTGTTATGTTTTTTGTGGATTATTGTTGTTTGAATTAATTGTTTGAATTAATTTTGTTAAAGAAGGGGCAGATATAATAAGATTTTTTTCTTCTTCTGCTTCATTTCATGTATTGTTTTGTTTTTATTTACCGGTACGTGGTGTTGAAAATAGTTTTCTTGTGTTTTTTTTTATTTATTTATCTGAAATTAATACATTTAAATAAATGAATAAATTGTACTAATATGACTTAAATCCTGATGGGTTTAATTTAAATAAATTGATATGGACAGTATAGTCATTTGTGAACGGATACAAAGCAGCTGAACTCTGTGGCCTGTTGACTGTTGCCTAGCAACGGGAGCAACGAGCCAACAGGTTTTTTTATTGTGTTGTGATTATCGCTCAAACCTGATTGGTGCATTAAATCATTTTTTAATGATCACCTTGTAAATAATAAACATAGTTCAGACCTTTGAATCCACTGGTCTGCCTGAGGTGACTGGGTGTGATAATGTCCTCTTGAATATCAACGACTGAACGCCAGAAGTCCTTTCAAGAAAAACACTCAACTATACAGATGATGTTAAGCTAAAACCTGCTGTGGTCGTAGCTGAGAGTCTTCCACAACTCATGCGCCGAGAGCTAACAGGTCTGTTTTTAACGCTTTGCAACGCCTATCAGAATCAACTGGGTCTGTCTGTTAGCAAAATATCTCATGAAGCACTGGACACTTTTTAATAAAATTCTCAGAAAATAATCACTGGTTACAAATCTACAACTGATTAAATGTTGGAGTCAACCCAAGAGAAGACGGCCACCACAGAGAGCTGAACCTGGAATACGCAAAAATTAATATAATTCAGTCACGTTTACAAATTTTTGGCTAAAATTTGGTGTGGTAGTAGCTGAGACTAATTCATAAGACATACTCCATGCGATGCTCATTGTGTTAGATAATATCTCATTATAATGACATAATATCTCATTATAATGAGATAGTATCTCATTATAATGAGATAGTATGTCAAAATAATTAGATAATATCTCATTATAATGACATAATATCTCATTATAATGAGATAGTATCTCAAAATAATGACATACTATCTAATTATAATGATATAATATGTCAAAATAATGACATAATATCTCATAATTAGGGATGCACCGATCCACATTTTTTACTTCCGATCCGATACCGATACTTGAATCTGGGTATCGACCGATACCGATAATTTTCCGATCCGATACCGTTCAGGTATAGGAGGCTGTAATAATGAAATTCTTGAATGGAGAGCACGTGTATTACACTATACTGTACTCTGTGATTTCTGTCAACATTGTGTGAGTTAAACCCAGAGAAGACTGAGCCTCACAACAAGAATTATCCAAACTCTAATAGCATACAAGAGGCAGGTCTATATCACAGATGTCCTTCTGACTCATGGTGCAGCCCAGAACACTAAAATACTGCTAAGCATTATGGGAAATCAACACAGTCCACTCCCCATTTTTTTGTTTTGTTTTTGATTGTGGCACTATGAGTTGTAATTCTTGTTGGTTTTGATCAACAGATACAGGTAGTCCCCGACTTACGAGCGCTCTTACTTATGAGGATCCGGACTTACGAGCTGGCAAATTTTTGGAAAAAACGCAAAAAATACTGAGTTTTTCTGTGTTTTTTCACCACAGTTCGTTAGCTAAACATGTGGACACACGTTTCCGATCATTTTTATGCACTCATAAGCAGTTTTTCGATGAAAAACGAGTGTTCGTAGTCGCGCTAGCAAAACCGTTCCAACTTACGAGCGAAATTCCGGACTTACGAGACACGTGGCGGCCGTTCCAAATTACGAGATTTCCGTGTTACGAGCGCCTCGTTGTAACGGAACTCGCTCGTAAGTCGGGGACTACCTGTACAGATTTAAACTATGCATTGAATTTACATTTATAAATTTAATGCATAGTTTAAATCTATATATGTTGATCAAAACCAACAAGAATTACAACTCATAGTGCCACAATTAAAAACAAAACTAAAAAATAGGGAGTGGACTGTGTTGATTTCCCATAATGCTTAGCAGTATTTTAGTGTTCCGGGCTGCACCATGAGTCAGAAGGACGTCTGTGATATAGACCTGCCTCTTGTATGCTTTTAGAGTTTGGGTATTACCTGTTGTGAGGCTCAGGGTGTCTTCTTTGGGTTTAACTCACACAATGTTAAGACAGAAGTCACGGAGTATAGTGTAATATACGTGCTCTCTGACATACATCGAGTATCGGTAATATCGGCAGGTTGAATCGGAAAATCCGATATGTAAATTATGCAGGTATCCGATACTGGATCGGATCTGCCCCATCCCTAATTATAATGAGATAGTATATCATTATAATGAGATACTATCTCATTATAATGAGATATTATCTCATTATTTTGAGATATCTCATTATAATTAGGGATGGGGCCGATCCGATCCAGTACCGGATATCTACAGAGAGACATTTTCTAGAGAGACACAAACAGCCGGAAACAAATTCCTTGTGTGTGTCAACATACTTGGCCAATAAACATGATTCTGATTCTGATTATTTTTTTTTAATTTTTCTTCTTTCGGCTTCTCCCTTTGTCAGGGGTCACCACAGCAAACTAGTCGCACGAAGACTTGGCAAGTGTTTTTATGCCGGATGCCCTTCCTGACACAACCACAGACCACCGAGCTACCACAGCCCTCTGTGTGGAGCAGAGAGCTGATATCTAGGGTTCACGGGGGATCAGATGGTGTGGGTTAAGGGCCTTGCTCAAGGGCCCAGAGTGGGCAGATGAGGGTGGAGACAGGTGTGACTGCTTCACTTATCCCACCCACATTCTTGATGTTGTCGGTACCGGGGCTTGAACTGGCAATCTTCCGATCACAAGCTCACCTTCTTAACCTCTGCGCCACCTCTTCGACATATATCTCATTATAATGAGATATTATGTCATTTTATTTTGAGATACTATCTCATTATAATGAGATCTTTTCTATTTTTGTTTTTTAACAGAGTGGCGGAAATGGGCTTCCATACTTTTCCACAAGAAATGCAGCTTGCTTCTTTAATATGGAAGTTAAATGAATTTTAAAACATGGTGCTGTTTGAAAACAAGCAAGAACGACATCATTTATGTTAAAATTGTTTCCTTTTCATGCAGCAGCGCTGGTTTTGTTAATCCTCTTGAGTAAACGTGTGGAGTGCTTTTCAAACATTTATCTGCGCTCTCCTCTGATGAGCCTCGTCATCACATGCTCATCCTCTCGTCTCTTTACGACCTGTTCCTGGAAGGCCTATTAAAAAGTTACAAGCTTCTTTCAAGGTGTCACACCAAGGGGGGAAAAAAATAAAATAAAAGGTTTGTTTTTGCAGACAAAGACTGAGTGAAAATTGTGTTTAAGATTAAGAGACTTGTCGGCATTAAATCTTGCTGCCAAGTGAGCTGTAAAATGGTCTTTGTAAACAGTTTTGTCGTAAAATGCAACATTTATGTCGGGGCGGGGTCCGTGTTTTAGAGCTGGGTTAGGTTTTAACTGTTGTATAACTTATTGCATTTGTTTAAGAAAAAAAGGAAAGCAGCTAAGAGTAAAGCAAGTGCACAAAGAACAGCAAGATTATCCACAGGCCTCATAAACATGTAATTATTAAAAAAACAACAGTGACTTTTGAAAATTACTCATACACTATGAAAATGAATTGTAGGAGCATCTGGCAGAGGCCCCTGTCCAAGAGACCTTTAGCTCACATTCAGGGCCGGCCCAAGCCTCTATGGGGCCCTAAGCCAAATTTGGTTTGGGGCCCTCTATTTATGTTAATAATGTGGATTACTGCAATCAACAGTCAGATGATCAGATCATTTACCCACCTAACATAAACTCATTGTAACTCTGACAGTCCTGTGTTTACATTATCCTATATGTATATACTAAAAGTAACAAACAAACAAACAAAAAACACAGTATGCAATGTACTGTATTTTACAGCCAAAGTGTCATCTGGTTTATTATCTTTGATTCCAAGGAACTGCAACAGTAATGTTCAAACTAATTTGTAGTGCAAAATCAACAACTAACAGATAAAATAACTTAGATGCATAAATATAAATTAAACTGTGCAAAAACAGACAAAATAAAAAAATAAAATATCAAGGAAATACTTAAATAATGTAAACATTTACTTGAAACCACGTAAATGGTTTAAAAAATTAACGTTGAATAATTAGTTCTTAAAACTATATAAATATATGCAATAGTTTGTAAAACTGAACTTAAAATATTAAATAGAATCAAATATAAATCATTACTTAAATTTTTT
>JBBPBX010006647.1:55291-67823 GCA_038048925.1 Garcialebias charrua
GCAATGTTCTAAACAATGTTTCTAAACTCCAAACACTCATTAAATTTAAATTGTAGAGAAGAGAAGCGCAACAGGTCAGCAAAGGGTTAACAGAAACCATTAAAAACACTGTAACATAGAAGTTATAAAATAATTAAAAAATTACTTTGAACACTTTTACCTTTTGAGATTATGACGATTCTACAATGTGATGTACAGTAGTCCCTCGCTACTTCACGGTTTATTTATCGCAGACTCGCTTTATCGCGTTTTTTCAAAATGGATGAGCCGCACGATCGGCATGGATTTTTATTTAAAATACAGGGAGTCCTCGAGTTACGTCGCCCTCGACTTACGACAACCCGGACTCACAAACCCGCTCCGAACGCTAGTACGTGCTGTGTTTATAGATGAATGTGTGGTGTAATGTGGTTAATGTGTTAGCTAACCGTTTGTAAATAAATACCCTGATGCATGCTCAATAATCCAGGTAGAAAAATCTAAAAACAAACAAACAAAAAAAACTAAGTATACAGCAGCTCAGACTGAGGAAGTCTTTCGGATGAAAGACGAAACGTTTCTACAATTTTTTTTGCTTTGTTTTGTTTTTTGAATGTCCAGAGGACCAGACTTAGTTTTTCTTTTTAGATTTAGTTTGTAAACAAAGTTCTGTGCATGTTTATGGACCAGTATGTACGCTTGTTCAGTCTCATGTCGATTCTCATGTCGATAAACGGGTGTGCGGCGCAGCGTACGAAGACCACGTGTTCTGAGTTCCGACTTACGTCCAAAAATACGGACTTATGAACGCACGTGTTCTGAGTTCCGACTCACGTCAAAATCGGGTTACAAACGGTCTGTAGGTCCGGAACTCGTTCGTAAGTCGGGGACTCCCTGTAAATTATTTTTAATTATTTAGCACCTGCTGCACGCAGCCCACACTGCAGGATAAGCTTCTTTCTGCAGCTCATCAGCTGTTCTCAGTGCAGAGCGGAGAAGTGGGCGTGGCCAAGAGCGCTTGCAAGTGGCTGAGTGCAGCTGAGGCACAGAGCTGAGATCATGACATGCTGTGCTCTTTTAGAGCGTTCAGAGTTTAGAAACATTGTTTAGAATCTTGCAAGAGTATGGGAAGGGTTTAAAATCCCTTTATATATACAGTACATATATACTGTATATATACAGGTAGTCCCTGACTTACGAACAAGTTCCGTTCCTACGTGACGTTGCAAGTCGAATTTCGTCGTAAGTCGGAAAATACATCCAAACTAGACCTTATACATACAAATCTGTATTTTGCCAAGCACTTAGCCTATCCTAACACAATACCCTACATAATTATCAAAAAACACATACATTTGGAGCCATAATGAAGGGAAAAAAAGAGTTAATAACCTACTGGGAGCTGGTGAAGCCTTCCTCCGCCTGTTAGCATGTTAGCTCGGTGTTCCTCCAACATCTGAGGCTGCCTGTAGTTTGCGCGGTCCAGACTGTTTACAGTAAGGCCTGTTAGCATGTTAGCTCCATACATTTGGAGCCATAATGAAGGGAAAAAAGAGTTAATAACCTACTGGGAGCTGGTGAAGCCTTCCTCCGCCTGTTAGCATGTTAGCTCGTTGCTCAGCTGTAGCCTCTCTGCCTCGTAAACCTCTGGTCCAAACAAAGGTCTCCTGTACTTTTCCACGCGCGGTCCAGAGTTTTACAGTAAGGTCTGTTAGCATGTTAGCCCCTCCTAACCTCCTCTGCCTCCGGTCTGCCTGTAAACAATGAGGTCTCCTGTAATTTTCAGCTGTAATCCTCTGCCCGTGGCCGCTAAGGTACACTCTCCCCCCTCCCTCCTGTAGCCTAAATTTCTGCCTCCGCTGAGTTTCGGTACCGTATTTTTTGGTGTGAAGGCGCATAAACCGTGTAACTCGAAACAATGCTTTTCAATGGGAGGGCGTTCGTAACCGCGAAACGTCGTAAGTCGAGGCCGTCATAAGTCGAGGACTACCTGTATATATAAATACTAAAATAAACTACTACAGTATTTTCTGGTGTATAGGTCGCACCTGTGTATAGGTCGCATTGTCCAATTATCACCAATAGATTGGAAAAATCCCTAGATAGGTCGCACTGGTGTATAGGTCGCACCTACGTTTAGCTCTGCTGCAAATGTCTGCCACAGGAGTGCACAGCAAGGCTTTTAAGAAGATTAACACTTAAAAACAATTATTTGTTTGATAAAAATTATAGCAAATATATGTCTGAGCTGAACTTTTCCTTAATAAATGAACGTAATTGTGAAATGAGCTGGATTTAAAAATTTGTTTCACCGAAAGTGATAACAAGCCATATATAGGTCGCACCTGAGTATAGGTCGCAGGCCTTGAAAAAAAAAAAACATAAAAAGGTGCGACCTATACACCGGAAAATATGGTAATACTACTTGTGCTACTATTCCTACTTTGCGGTTTTTCACTTATCGCGGGTCTTCAGGGTATGGAGCCCTCACGATAAACGATGGACTACTGTACTTTGAATTTTAAGTTGGAAGACAAAAGTGGATCAGTGCATCAGGACAGCAAAGGGTTAAGCCTTCACGAAGCCGCTGCAGAGTGGAGCGAGCTTCTCCCTGCACCTGTGGGCTGCACACAGGTGTTTAATCATTTTAAATAATTTGTTTTAAAAAAACAATCCACAACTCATCATCAATCAGCAAACTGTGTGTCATGTCCAATCTTACTTTGAAAAACCACGAAAGAGCAAACAATCATGTGCTCAACGGCTCAGTCAGAACGGCTTACTCCCATTGGATGGACTGAAATCAGGTCGTTGAGAGCAGATGCACCGTCCTGCAACAGAATATTCAGTTCAGCAAAGGCAGAAGAAGCAGAAACTGACATTGAGCATGAGTAGAGTTTAATAATAATAATAGTAATAGTAATAATAACAATAATTAAACAAAGAGGGAAAGTAATTATAATAATAATAAAACCCTGAGTCACACATATAACAATAATAATATTAGAAAGTTCATTCTCAATAGTCCAGGTATCAAATCCGCTCATTCTCAATCAGTTCATCTGGACAGTTTCTTTTTAGTAGAAACGTTTCACCCTCACTCCAGAGGGCTTCGTCAGTCAGAGTAGTCCAAAGCAAACTGAAGCTACCCCACCAAGTAAACAACTTAAGTGGACCAACCAGTTTGCTGTAGCCAAGATGGTTTCTGGGGGCTTGTCCCTCGTCGACTCCTCCCAGGCAGGCAGACATGTCCAAAGTGGTTCAAGACAAGAAAGTTCATTCTCAATAGTCCAGGTATCAAATCCGCTCATTCTCAATCAGTTCATCTGGACAGTTTCTTTTTAGTAGAAACGTTTCACCCTCACTCCAGAGGGCTTCGTCAGTCAGAGTAGTCCAAAGCAAACTGAAGCTACCCCACCAAGTAAACAACTTAAGTGGACCAACCAGTTTGCTGTAGCCAAGATGGTTTCTGGGGGCTTGTCCCTCGTCGACTCCTCCCAGGCAGGCAGACATGTCCAATGATTCTGATAGGATTAAAATAAGGCCTTGTTTTCAGCAACTGGTGGGCTGGAGGATCTTCACAAAACTCTAGACTGGAATTTCTCATTTATTCATTCCTTTATTTGTAATTCTGGGTATCGTAATGAGGCTAAATGACTTTATTTTAAAAAACAGTCCTTAATTTAATATTTTGTTGATTTTTTTTTTTTTTACTAAAAGAAAAACCCCCCAAAAAAAAATATATATATATATTTTGTTGATTCTTTTAGACTAAAATTTAAAAAACAAAAATTAACAAAAAATTGTTTTAACTAAAATGTTATATATAGTTATATATATGTTATAATATAACATAGTTTAATATAAAACTACTATACAGTATATATACTGTATATATGTTATGATATACTGTAGTATAATATATAACTAAGTTATAACTACAGTATATGTTATAATATAGTTCTTAAAAACTATAAAAAGGGACTTAACGAGTTAAAATGTAAAAACATATATTTAAATTTGATATTTTTCTTTCAGGCTGAGATTTCTCTTAAAGACTGATAAGTTTGTTGTTGGAATAAAAAAAAAAGCATTTTAAGCCGTTAAATAAGGTGGTTGAGTTCTCTCTAAGGCAGTGGTTCTTAACCGTGGTCCCTGAGGAACACCATCCTGATCTGCATGTTTTAGTTGTTCCTCTGCTCCAACACACCTGATTTGAATGCAAGCATGGTTAATAGGCTTCTGTTGAACTTTTTAATTTTTTTATTTATTAATTTCAAATAAAAAATACAGCAATTTAATATACACGACACAAGACATACAATATAATTTTAAAATGAAGGGTGGCAGAATGAAGAGAGTACTGTATCTTATTCTATCTGCCCCCATGGTACAGAACAAATCAATTCGAACAGAAAACCTTCAATAAACAACTAGAAAAAAGAGAGAAATATGCATAATAATAATAATAAGTCAAGAAGACAAAAAAGGAACGACACATGTAATTAACAATTTTGACACTAGACAAGATAAATTATTTTATATATATTTTTGCAAATATTTTTTTAAATCATATTCTTAAATGAGGATATTGATTTTGCATTTTTAATTTCGGCTTCCAAATTATTCCATAATCTAATTCCTTGGATCGAGGTTGACCGACCCCTTAAACTAGTTCTAAATTTCGGTCTCACAAAAATCTCAATTCCCTTTAAATTATAACAACTTTGACGTTTTAGAAAGTGTGTGAGAATATTCGAAGGTAATTCATTTGTGTGAGCTTTGTATAAAACTGAAAGAATATTATAGTCCACTAAATCATGGAATTTTAATAACTTCAATTTATGAAATAAAACACTAGATGGGTGACAATAGTGTTTCCCAGTGATTATTCTTATGTCTCTTTTCTGTAGGACAAAAACCGGCTCGGTAAATGTCTTACATGCTTTACCCCAAACTTCCATCCATCCATCTTCTTCCGCTTATCCGGGGTCGGGTCGTGGGGGTAGCAGCCTAAGTAAGGAGGCCCAGACTTCCCTCTCCCCAGCCACATGGAGCAGCTCCTCTGGGGGAATCCCAAGGCGTTCCCAGGCCAGCCGAGAAACATAGTCCCTCCAGCGTGTCCTGGGTCTTCCTCTGGGTCTCCTCCCGGTGGGACATGCCCGGAACACCTCACCAGGGAGGCGTCCAGGAGGCATCCTAACCAGATGCCCGAGCCACCTCAACTGGCTCCTCTCGATGTGGAGAAGCAGCGGCTCTACTCCGAGTCCCTCCCGGATGACTGAGCTTCTCACCCTATCTCTAAGGGAGAGTCCAGACACCCTGCGGAGAAAACTCATTTCAGCCGCTTGTATCCGAGATCTCGTTCTTTCGGTCACAACCCAAAGCTCATGACCATAGATGAGGGTGGGAACGTAGATCGATCGGTAAATTGAGAGCTTTGCCTTTCGACTCAGCTCTCTCTTCACCACGACAGACCGGTACAGCGCCCGCTTCACTGCGGATGCTGCACCTATCCGCCTATCGATCTCACGCTCCAGTTTTCCCTCATTCGTGAACAAGACCCGAGATACTTAAACTCCTCCACTTGGGGCAGGACCTCCTCCCCGACCCGGAGAGGGCATGCTACCCTTTTCCGGCTCAAGACCATGGCCTCGGATTTGGAGGAACTGATCCTCATCCCAGCCGCATCACACTCGGCTGCAAACCGCTCCAGCGAAAGCTGTAGATCACAATCTGATGAAGCCAATAGGACCACATCATCTGCAAAAAACAGAGAAACGACACCCCAAACTTCGACACAGTAAATGATGTGCGGGAAAATAATTGAGTTGTACAACAAGTACAGAGCTCTATCCTCTAACAAATTCTTAACTTTATACAGAACAGCAATTGATGTAGCTATCCTTTTTTAAACAGAATTAATATGATGCTTCCACGTCAATTTGACATCGATAGTGACCCCCAGACACTTTATTTGACTAACTCTGCAGATTTCCACACCATCAATATTTATTGTAACCTCAACAGATTCCTTTTTTGTATTGAATATCATGTACTTAGTTTTATCCAGATTAAAGGGGACCACATATTCAAAATTCACTTTTTAATGTTTTTTTACTCAACTTTGGGTATTTACTTCATAAAAAAACAGTCCTAAGGACAAAAAAATGCACCGAGTGGTTTATTTACTCTAAGTAGATTTATTTATCTTTGATATAAACAGTTCGTTTTGCACTTCCTGTGGTTTGTGACGTCACAAACCGCAGCCACAACCCACCTCAACCCTGAGTCCAGCGTTCAACTAGCAAACCCTGGTGCGGCTCCACCCACTTCAGTATAAAAGAGTTGACGGTTGTTTTTCCTGATTTCATGTCAGCACAATGGCTAAAAATGTCACAAGCTGTGTTTCCATCCATTTTCATTTCAATTTTTGAGCTAATTTTTGAAATCTCGCAAAACAAATTAATGCGAAGCAGAAGTGTTTCCATCTGCTGGCTTGTAGCGCATCTACCAAGCCACGCACAGCGTCATTACGTCAGACGTCAGCGTCATTACGTCAGACGTCAGCACTGCGCATGTCTACAGTAAACAGGAAGTAGCGGTTGAAAACAGAACCCGGCCACACATCTCGTCAAAATGGAGAGAATATTTCAGGTACGTGTTGCTATCGGGCAAGTTGTATTTATTCTGTCATGCCAACTAGTTTTAGCGATGTTACATGTTGTCCGGAGCGGAAACAGCTGATCAGTCACGTGACGTGAATGTTCGCTTCGGCAGCACGAGTCGGCAAATGTGTTTCCATCTGTCGTTTTGCGCATCTGCTCGGTTTCGAAGATCCCAAAAACCACCTCAAGCGAGCGTATCTACTTTTTGGCGAATTTCAGGAAGTAACCTCGCATTTTGCCGTTTCCATTAAGCTTTTCTGCTGCGATACTTCAAAATGCGCACCTAGAAACCTTGATGGAAACACGGCTACAGAGTCTAGCCAGCTAACTCTCTGACCCTCCTGGCCCAGATAATGGAGCGCGCACTAAGCAGATTTAAAATTGATAGTTTTCAGATGGGAGGCTTGAATGAACAGCGATGCAGCATGTTGCTGTGTGTGTGTGTGTGTGTATGAATGTGTGTGTGTGTTGGTTTATGTGTCATTAGCAGGACAGACTACGTACCGCTAAACCTCATTGACAAACCCGTGTGTGTGTGTATGTGTGTGTGCCGGGCCCGGCGCGCGGCTGAGCGAGGGACACAGATAACAAGACAGCCCCGCTGTGAGTGTGTGTGTGTGTATGTGTGTGTGTGTGTGTGTGTGTGTCCGCGAGTGACATCCGCTCCGCTACCTCCAGCTCGCGCGCACAGGGAGAGGGAGGGAGACGTCAGGGAGGGAGTTGGACATTTATTACAGAGAGTTTTTTTAAAAATGACACGACAACTTGTACACATCTGATCTGTACCACAATAAATACGTCGCAGTCCAGTTCAGCTCAGCGTGAGTTCAGACATCCACGTCTGCCTTTGGAGGGCAGAGTTAATGTAAGCAGATCTTTGAAGGGCGTGCCACAAGATCTCATTATCTTAAACCGGTCGTTCAAAACGAAAGTTAAAAATGGCAGAATTAAAAAGGGTATAATTGATTATCTAAGAATTATTTTGTGTATTAAATTGAATGAACACTGTCTGGATACCCCAAAGACATACCATAAAAATTTTAAAAACCTATCTGTGGTCTCCATTAAGGGATAATTTGTTTGATTTAAATCAATTTTGAATTTTCAGTAATTCATTATTCACAAGCTCGGACATCTGCTTCATATCATTACCATAATATAGGAACATAGTGTCGTCAGCAAAGAGAATACATTTGAAAAGATCTGACACATTCACCAAGTCATTTACATACAGAACGAACAGTTTTGGGCCGATTATAGAGCCCTGAGGAAGTAATTGCTTAAGGAAGTAATTAAACCACTGGTGTGTTGGAGCAGGGAAACTGCAGACAGACAGCATGGTGTTCCTCAAGGACCAGGGTTGGGAACCCCTGCAGTCTAAGGAACATTAACTGTCTCAAAGTGCAAAGACCTTCCAAGGGTTAGATCTGTAAATTTGAACCTATAGTTTTACGAAAAGACTTTAAATGCATCTGGAAATGCTCTTCTTGTTTTCTCGAGCACTAAACAACACTTTATTGATGTTTCTTTCTGCCAAAAGGTGTGTGTACCATGATTTCAGTGTCCTGGTACGCCTTCAACATCACCCAGGACTTCTTCGACCCCTTCTATCCTGGAACAAAGTGAGTTTTGTTCCGAGCGCGATGAGGCTGGATTACCGTGTTTTAAAATGAAGCGTTAGCTGATGGTAACTCTGCTGTTTGTCAGATTTGAAATAGGGGAAGGACTGTACATCGGCTGGTGCTCTGCCGTGCTCGCCATCGCTGGAGGAGTCTGCCTCAGCTGCTCCTGCAAAATGGCCAAAAAAGAGAAATAGTGAGTTCAAGTTAATGAAATGATCTCTTCCTGTGCACTAATCTGGGTCTTCTGGGAAGAATGTGAAGTTACAGTTTGACTACCGGTATACTGACCCCACCTGCTGTTGATTAACTCCAATTAATCAGAGCTCAGCTTGTCTGATTCACTAAACGAGGCCAAGTTTGTGTTGAGAGTCTGTCAGGAGGATTTTGACGTTGGGAACAAACCACAGACTCCCATCAAAGCCTTCTGCACTTCTTTGAGTTTGAGAAAACCTTGTTGAACTCACGAGTGGAGTGTAATAGGAGCACCCATTGAAAAACATTGAAAACGCCAGAATACCAGAGCAGTATTCTGACCTTGATATTCAAAAATTCAATTCAATTCAAAAATACTTTTTAATCCCAACGGGAAATTAAGAGTTGTCAAGTAGCTCATCGTCCTGGTTTCATTCCAGATTTGTTATAGATGCTGATGGATGTGGGCAGGAAGGATTTCCTGCAGTGAATCCAAAGAATCCGGCCACAGGTACAAATCCGCCCACCTGGATTCAGCTTGCCGTCAGATTCGGTGGGTCTTTTGGCCCTCCTGAGCAGCAGGACTGCCCGAATGCTGGGCAGAATTCCTCCCTGAGTGATGGTCACTCCTCCCACCAGTCTGCCGAGCTCCTCGTCACCATGGACAGACAGCTGAAGGTGCAGGGGGATGATCCCTGTCCCCCATCCCAATCCTCCCATTGGTTACGAGTCCAGATTCACACCAACTCCAGGATCTCGGTGGTCAGATTGACGGGACTGCATCCATAGCGCCTCCTTTTCAACTCATTTGGAGTTGTACTTGAGATATTTGAGCTTTTGAGATGTCAATCAGCTGCTCCTGGTTGTTAAAATGAAAAAAAAAAAATTTGTTGCCATGGTTACGCATCATAACAAATGCCCCAAAATAAAAAAGTTTCAGTAAAACTCCTTTCAGCTGCACAGCGTCCGATACCAGAATAAATAATCATTCGGGGAAAAAAAAAAGCCATTTACACCCAGAAAAAGAGGACTTAAAGTTTTCAAACGCAATAACTCAGAATGAACGTAACAGAGCTCCTCCAACTGCAGCCACCTTGAGCGGCGCAATTCTAGAACTACGGTGAATGTGAAATACGGTGAAGAAAGAAACATTTTAATAAACGTATCTGACAGGGTGAGTGAGGCTGGTAGTTGAAGGTGTGTTGCGGGCCTGAAAGAGTCAGAGTAAAGGGCCACCCGGTGGTCGAGTAAAATACATCGCCATCAAATGATCCCACAAATGTTCAAAACTAACCAGGACTCGGGTGTTCAGCTGCTTTCAAATGACAAACAAAATGATTTAACAGTGATTAGTAACACTTGTGCTTTTTACACTGCAACTACTTCAGTTTAAAAATGGGCAAAATGTGACATTTTGTTAGGATATGCTGAAATACAAGCCTGTGGTCAACGTTGGGTTCTAAATATGAGGTAAATCCCTTTTAAAATGGAAAACAGGATATATCTGATTTTGTTGTTATCTAATTGACATAAAGTAAATCAAAGTGCAAATGCCAATTGATGATATTTAAAAAAAGAGAGGCTCATACATCCTCCATGGTGACTAAGAGTGATAGCAGTCCGGTGGTAGTGATAAAATGCATTGATTAACCAATAATCTGCAGGTGCGACCTCCTCTGTAGAGGCTTTAGTTTGCTGCTCTGAGTAAATCAGAAACAAAAAAACTGAAGGGAAAATGACCACAACAACAGGAAGAAGACCACGAAGGACGATGGGTTCGATGAAGTCAAAGATGACTGGGAGAAATTCAGTTCAGTTTATTCATGTAGCTCCAAGTCACAACAGGTAATCTCAGTGCACTGAACACAAAAAATTATTTTCTAGTGCGTAAAAAGTAACGTTAATAACGTTATTTATCTGAGGAGCAGACTTTTTTTAGTTTAACTCCATCACTGAGTCTCATCTTGAGCATGAAAGCGACAGTGGAAAGGAAAAACTCCCTCATGAGGAAGAAACCTTTAGCAGAACCAGGCTCAGGACAAGCGGCCATCTGCTCCGATTGGCTGGGTTTGAGAAGAACAGATACACAATGGCAGGTCGAGAATAACATGTTATGATAGAAATAGTATCAAATGAAAACTATTCGATTTTAACAATTCATTTAAGAAAATGAGGTCAGTTTGTCCTCCAGTTGTCACGATCTGGTGCGGTGTTGGTGAACCCGGAGATGCAGACAGGCAGAACACTCGGAGGCACTAGTTGAAAATTAATAAATCATTTAATATGTTGTGAACACAAACTCATAAACAACTAAAACAGGGCAGTACTCACGACTCTTAGAACTAGGCTGTGGCACAAGCATGGACACGACACACCAGGTAAATCGACGAATGACCCGACACTCAAACCCACACCCACACAAACTAATATATGCACCGTAATTACCCAAAACCCAAAACACCTGAGAATGCAGCAGCCCAGGGAACCACAAGGTGTAAGGATGGAGAATGGCCCACCATCCTGACAGTACCCCCCCCCCACAGACGCCCCATGGCGTCCCAAAAGAAACCCCCCAAAAGAACAAGGGCGGAGGGAGGCAACAGGCACCATCAGCCAGTTCAGGAGGACGTCCAGGAGGTCGCCCATCACCACCCGCCAGAACCGGAGGACGTCCAGGAGACCGCCCATCGTGCGGCGTCACGTCGGGCGGGCGACCGGGAGGCCGTCCATCGTGTGGCGCCACTGCCGGAGGACGTCCAGGAGGCCGCCCATCATCACCAGCCAGGTCCGGAGGACGTCCAGGAGGCCGGCCATCACCGGCAGGAACCGTGACCCCAAGGTCGGCAACGGCAGGAACCAAGACGTCGACGGCCAGGACACGTTCAGAGCAGGCCGGCAAACGTCCCCCGTCGACCGGAACACTGCCTTCGTCGGTCGAAACACCATCGTCGGCCGGAACACCGTCGTTGCCGGCCGGAATACAGTCGTCGCCGGCCGGACCACAGTCGTCGCCGGCCGGAACATCTTCATCGGCAGCGGGAACATCTTCATCAGCTGCGGGAACATCATCGTCGGCCAGAACACCATCATCGTCGGCCGGAACACCAACATCGTCGGCCGGAACACCATCATCATCGGCCGGAACACCAACATCGTCGGCCGGAACACCATTATCGTCGGCCGGAACACCATCATCATTGGCCGGAACACTATCGGCCGGAACACCATCATCGTCGGTCGGAACCAGGATCCCGACAGCAGGGACTTGGTCGGCCGGTCCCGAGTCGTCGATGGTAGGACCACAATCGTCGTTGACCACCGAGACGGCCCCAGGCGTAGGGACGTCGAGCGGTGAGACGTCTGCGTTGTCGAGACCCTCGTCGTCGGGACCCTCGTCGTCATCGAGCGGCGAGATGTCTGCTACGTTGAGACCCTCGTCGTCGGGACCCCGTCGTCGTCGAGCGGCGAGATGTCTGCTACGTTGAGACCCTCGTCGTCGGGACCCTCGTCGTCGTCGAGCGGCGAGATGTCTGCTACGTTGAGACCCTCGTCGTCGGGACCCTCATCGTGGAGACCCTCATCGACGTCGAGCGGCGAGATGTCTGCTTTGTTGAGACCCTCGTCATCGGGACCCACGTCGTGGGGACCCTCATCGTGGAGACCCTCGTCATCGTCGAGCGGCGAGATCCCTTCAGGGTCTTCTGCGGTGATTGCAGTAACAGCAGTCTTAGAAGACCATGGTCCCACTACAGGTTCTGGACAACCTGCAGACTCTGGAACGCCTGAAGTCGCTGACTCTGGAATGCCTGAGGCAGGTCTTCGTCTAGGTGCTGGCACTGGTCTCTGTCTGGGCGCTGGCACTAGTCTCTGTTAGGGCGCTGGCACGGGAACCAGTCTGGGAGCTGGCATGGGGGCCAGGTCTGGTGCAACTGGAGCGAGATCAGGACCTACTGAAGTAGGCAGGGCAGCGCCCTCTGCTGATGTAGACAGGGTAGCGCCCTCTGCTGGTGTAGACAGGGCAGCGCCCTCTGTTGGTGTAGACAGGGCAGCGCCCTCTGCTGGTGTAGACAG
>JBBPBX010006648.1:0-16296 GCA_038048925.1 Garcialebias charrua
TGTCACTTTGTGGTTTTATATATGAATTTAGAGTTTTGTATTTATTCAATAACATTTGTTTTTATGGCAGCAGAATCTGAGCTCAGTTCATTTCTTGATCCAAATGTTTGATAGTTTTTTATTTTATTTACTCTTGTTCTTTTTTAGTTTATTGCCTCACTTTAAAAGTGAAATAGGGTTTCATGTCATTGTGATGCTTTAGTCCACGTCTTTTTTTCTTTCTTTCTCTAGAAGTTGTTTTAAGCTTAATCTCTGCAGCATCTTGAAAAACATCCATTAAAAGTCCTAAAGGCAAATTGTTCATGGGGGTTGAAATATTTATTTTTTTATTTTTACTATGAAGCAGTATAAATAGTACCTATGTTTTCTAAAGTATTGTATATGAAAAGGAATAAAAATACTGAAAGATTTTATTTCTGGTTGTTTTATTTTATGTCAATAATTTTTAAGCTAATGAAACAATCTGATTCTAATCTGAACAATGTAAGTTTACCACTATTAAAGCTAACAATAGGTTTAAAAAAGAATGGGATAATGAAAAGGAATTGTGCCTCAAGCAGGATCATTTTCAGTGTTTTATGTGGAGTTGGAGCAGGGCTATTCAACTGGTGGCCCAGGGGCCAAATCAGGCCCACGTGTTTTGATTTTTGATTTGATTTTATGTTTATTCATTCATTTTAAAAGAACAATACAAAACAGTTTCATCAGATACAAGAATACAAGTAGGATAAAATGAAAGGAGCAGAAAGAAGATGAAATCTTATTATATCTGCCCCTTATTTCACAGTTTGTTCAACCAATGATAACCTTCAAACTACATCACAAAATGAATAACTACTTAATTTTTCTAACTGTAATACACAAACTACATCACAAAATGAATAACTCTACTTAATTTTTCTAACTGTAATACACAAACTACATCACAAAATGAATAACTCTACTTAATTTTTCTAACTGTAATACACAAACTACATCACAAAATGAATAACTCTACTTAATTTTTCTAACTGTAATACACAAACTACATCACAAAATGAATAACTCTACTTAATTTTTCTAACTGTAATACACAAACTACATCACAAAATGAATAACTACTTAATTTTTCTAACTGTAATACACAAACACACTAAGCTACATCATATATAGTTTTTGAGCAAGTCCTTTTTGACCTTTTTCTTAAATGTATACATTGATTTTGCATTTTTAACATCACTCTCCAGAACATTCCACAATCGAACTCCCTGAATTGAGGTAGACCGTCCCTTTAAGCTGGTTCTGAATTGTGGTTTGATGAATATCTCTGTCCCTTTGAGATTGTAATAACTTTGTCTTTTTATAAAATTTCTTTGGATATTTAAAGGTAATGTGTTATTATGAGCCCTATACATAACTGATAAAATACTATATTCTACCAATTCCTGGAATTTCAATAAATTTAGCTGAAGAAACAAGGTGTTTGATGGGTGTGAGACAGTTTGGCCCACCAATGGGTTCATATTTAAATAAAAACTAGATTTTAAACCATAAAACAAACTTACTTAATGAGAATAACTGCTGGATGTCTGCCCCCTGAGCTCTTGGCTTTCAATCACTGTGGCCCCCTGAGTTAGTTACAGCCTGCGATCACAAGGTGGCGCTGCTGCTTTACTCACTGAGCTCCATCCTTGGACGTGTTGACTGCTGCTTCAGGGATCAGTGCTCCCTCAGTATGTCACCAAAATAAAACTTTGTGGTAATAACAGGAGGAATGTGTACTCAGCTCTGTTGTTAGACACAGGTCACAACACAGAGGAGAGGATTTATCCTGTGCATTCACTCCTATTTTAATGTTCATATGTAATTTTTACTCTTTATTTATTTTAAAAGCTCTGTAATTACTGACACATCATGTTGATTAAGTCTTGGATTAAATGCTCATTTAACCTGATGTGCTCGTGAGGACCTGCTCATCCCTGCACACATTCCTGCTCGGAGCGTTGCAGATCCCCTCAGTTCTCTCTGCAGTCACTGTGGGCCATTTGAGGAACTATACCATTGTCTCGCAAAGCACTATTCTAAATTTGTCACTTGAATGCATCACATACAGCCTTAGAAAGTAACAATTTAAAGAATATATTTTGCAAGCTTGCCAAATGGATCATGTTGTACTTTTGAGCTGGAAACTTTGAGGAAATGTCAGGCTCTTTAAGCAGAATCACACCACTTACTGCTCCCAGTTCAGCCTATAAATGCACTGATTTTCCTCTTTGTGTCCTGTCAGTCATTAACTACAAACATTGCCTAATTCTGCACACTCTTCATCTTGGAAGTGGTGCAGAGAGGCTGCTTTTCCTCACATCTCTAACAAAACCAACGTAAACAGATTAACAGCTGCTGTTACCTGAAGCTGTTAGAAGTTACCAGTCCATTTCTATTATCCACACTTCCAAAAGTCATTCTTCACTGAAACAGCAAAGACAATGGACTAATTACAATCTCCAACAAGTTATTTATCATGAAAAATAAAATGAATGAAAGGTTTCAGTAAAGGTGCTGCCGCAAGGTAAGACACTCAAGTGCTAGAAGCTTTCAAATGCCAGAGCGTTTTCTATTCTTACTCCTTTTCTGGTGCTCTTGCAAGAGTTTCTCCTGAAACTGGATTAAATCTGAAATAATTCTGTAAATAAAGACGTACAGCTCCTGAAATTGTGGATTAAATCTGAAATAATGCTGTAAATAAAGAAGTACAGCTCCTGAAACTGTGGATTAAATCTGAAATAATTCTGTAAATAAAGAAGTACAGCTCCTGAAACTGTGGATTAAATCTGACAAATAATTCTGTAAATAAAGAAGTACAGCCCCTGAAACTGGATTAAATCTGAAATAATTTTGTAAATAAAGAAGTACAGCTCCTGAAATTGTGGATTAAATCTGAAATAATGCAGTAAATAAAGAAGTACAGCTCCTGAAACTGGATTAAATCTGAAATAATGCAGTAAATAAAGAAGTACAGCCCCTGAAACTGGATTAAATCTGAAATAATGCAGTAAATAAAGAAGTACAGCTCCTGAAACTGGATTAAATCTGAAATAATGCAGTAAATAAAGAAGTACAGCTCCTGAAACTGGATTAAATCTGAAATAATGCAGTAAATAAAGAAGTACAGCTCCTGAAACTGGATTAAATCTGAAATAATGCAGTAAATAAAGAAGTACAGCTCCTGAAACTGGATTAAATCTGAAATAATGCAGTAAATAAAGAAGTACAGCTCCTGAAACTGGATTAAATCTGAAATAATGCAGTAAATAAAGAAGTACAGCTCCTGAAACTGGATTAAATCTGAAATAATTCTGTAAATAAAGAAGTACAGCTCCTGAAACTGGATTAAATCTGAAATAATTCTGTAAATAAAGAAGTACAGCTCCTGAAACTGGATTAAATCTGAAATAATTCTGTAAATAAAGAAGTACAGCTCCTGAAACTGGATTAAATCTGAAATAATTCTGTAAATAAAGAAGTACAGCTCCTGAAACTGGATTAAATCTGAAATAATTCTGTAAATAAAGAAGTACAGCTCCTGAAACTGTGGATTAAATCTGAAATAATTCTGTAAATAAAGAAGTACAGCTCCTGAAACTGTGGATTAAATCTGAAATAATGCAGTAAATAAAGAAGTACAGCTCCTGAAACTGTGGATTAAATCTGAAATAATTCTGTAAATAAAGAAGTACAGCTCCTGAAACTGTGGATTAAATCTGAAATAATGCAGTAAATAAAGAAGTACAGCTCCTGAAACTGGATTAAATCTGAAATAATGCAGTAAATAAAGAAGTCAGCGCATTGATCCTCCTGCTGTCCTCCTTCAGTCCTCTGCCTCTGTTCAGTCGACGACTCCTGACAAACTGAACGTCTCTTGCCACCTGCTGCACACACCCTTTCACCTTCCTCTTTCTCCCCCCACCTCAACCCCTCTGACCCCTGGGGCCTCCTCCCTCCCTCCTTCCTCAACAACTGCCAGCCTCTTTACATTTTAGGTGTTCCGCAGGGCCTCGAGTCCAGAAGGGCTCACAACAAGTGCATAAAAGTAGCTCGGCCTTGCTCTTACTCTGCAGCCCCTCGAAGCCCTCTGCGTCTCACCCCCCACCCCAACACACATTCCCTGCTCTGCTCCAAAGGAGGCCCCCCCACACGTTTAGCTGCCATCCACCCAGGTTTTGGAGATCGTTTTTTCACTTCCCTCTTCTAGTGCTGATGATATATGAAACTTTCTATTAAAGAAAAAAGTTTTCTTTGAGAAGACTATTTAAAACATGCAGGTTCAATTAACACAGGTCAATGTTTTTTACAAAATGATTTTCTTTGATGCCGACAGTCAGTCGGACTTCGTTATTCAATATGAGGAGGTTAATTTGCTACAATAATAAACTCCTGCTTGTAAAAAGTGATTATTTTTCATCCAATACGAGGATGTAAAAGTTTGACTTGATACAGGTGGTAGTTTTTGTATTTGTCTAAGTTTAATAGTTGATTTATTTTGTTTGAGTTTTTATTTGTCTTAAAGATATAAGTTTCTTTTCTTTTGCACTTTGTTTTATAACGTGTTGCTTTCAAGAATAGTTCTCGAATGTTCTTCAGATTTCATTAACTCACATCTCACTATAATACGATTTCATCTTCTTTCTGCTCCCTTCATTTTATCCTACTTGTATTCTTGTATCTGATGAAACTGTCTTGTATTGTTCTTTTAAAATGAATGAATAAACATCAAATCAAATCACACACATCTTGCGTCTTTCTTCTCAGTGTTTAATTGTTTAATATTCCCCATCACGTCTCCATCCATATCTTTAATATCATTTTTTTCCCTCCATACATTTCAGTTCCTGTCACCCCCCACCCCTTCTTTGAGTTTATAATAACTTCTATCAATCCTTCCCTCATGCTGCACACCAAGACATTCTCCCCATTTGTCTCTTTTTCACACACACACACACACACACATGCACCGGCTCCCCTGCTCCATTTGAGTTATAATTAATCCAACTGCTCCAGTGACGGAGCAGCGTAGCCCCTGCAGATAAGGTTTCAGCTTCTGGCTGTTCAAACTCTGCTGCTCTGTATCAAACCATGCACTCTGCAGAAATGCAAACATGGAATGTACTGTAATCAATAATTAATATGCATGCAATCTGCTGAGGGTATACACATGGAAGACGTGATAATGGGTTATATTTTACATTATAGTGGTGGAATGATGAAAGTTATTGGTGCACACACATCAAATGTTGGACATAAGTGTTTGCTTACAATAAAGTCCTGAATTTACTCTGAGCTGCTCGTTGAATTCAGCAAACCACAGTCTGCCTATAAAGAATTCATTCTTAAAGGCCAATTGATTATAATAATCAATCAAATAATGCTGCTCCTGTTGAACATTTCAGAAAGACCTCATCCTCATTCATTTGATGATCAATCAGTATGTTGAGGAATGGGTTTTAATGGGCACTTTGGATCACCCTCCCTGTTTGACATTCCCAGTTTGGAACCTTATTGGCTCCCACTGCGGCCTAAATCTGTTCACATGAGAGAAGCGTTTTCCCATTTTAAGGCTGGATGAGGCCTACTAGAAGCAAATGCATAACCCTGCTTGGCAGCAACTGGCGTCTCCCCTAGAAACCCCTCTAGTGGCCTGCGAGCTCCTTTTACGGCCCTCTAGGTGGGACCGCGGGCCTCGATGGGAGGTCAAAGAGACAGATCCATGTATGGCGTGCGCTCCACTCGTTGGGAGCGCGCAGCGTCAGTTCTGATCCCCCCATTCAGCTCTGGAGTGATGGATGGAGCTTCCGCCGTGTCACCAAGGGGCGCGCCTCCACCCTCCCACACCCACCCCTGCTGTCGCCTGTCAGTATCCTAATATGGCAGAGGGCCGGGATGGGGGCCAGTGGAGGCTTGTGAATGGTAGAGGTTGGGTATAAAAGGTGGACGGGCAGTGGTGAAGACTCCAGCTGGTTCAGCAGTAGTACTGGTTGGGTCCTTCTCTCCAAGCCGCAGACTAAACACCTAAGGTAAGACCCTGCAAGAAGCTACCCTGAAGCCAGACATCCAGGTTGGACCTGCAGAGCAGACCTAGTGGAGCATCCGCTGGGGGATAGTCAGGGACCTAGAGAATAAGAGTGGGCATGCCATAATGTAGAAACATGATAAAAGAGTTGCTGTGTTAGTTGCAGTGTTAGAAATACAGGATTTGACAAGCAAAATAGTCAGCAGTCAGATTTGGAAACTTAAAAGCAAAATTTTAAATGAATTAATATGTTTGATGCAGTCTGATCGGATCAATCATTTTATTGATGATGCTGCATCTTAATACTGTATTCTTCAACCTGTCGGATAATTTGGCTTTCGAGGATATCGCACGTTTAAAAACGCAGTTGAAAAGCTTACAAGAAAGATTATACACTTTTTAAGATTTTGCTTAATTGGTTTACTTTATTGAGCTTAATCAGCCTTCAGTAAGTTACAGGAGACATTTTGAGTAAGTGTACAGTTCATTTGATCAATTTGAAGTGAGACTATTAACATTAAAGTGGGTTACAAGTCATGCGTAATAGGCTGCTGTCAGTGCGTCATGGGCACGTTTAGCGCACTCCTTGGGCCGGATCAGGTTCCGGTTCCTGGAAAATCTTAAGATTATTTTAGTCTTTTTTAGTCTTAAATTAAGATACCAGATTTAATCTCTCAGTGAATTAAATAAGACAAAACAAAATTATATAAAATTTGAAGTAATTTGCTCTGTGTACAGTAATTTGTGTGGCATCATCTCAGCGCTCAAGTTTTTTTTCTTCTCCTCTCTCTCTTCTTTTTTGCAGAAGCCACCATGTGTGACGATGATGAGACTACCGCCCTTGTGTGCGACAACGGCTCCGGCCTGGTGAAGGCTGGCTTTGCCGGAGACGATGCCCCCAGGGCAGTGTTCCCATCCATTGTCGGCCGCCCCCGTCACCAGGTAAACAGCGAAGAAAAACGTCTAAAAAAAACAAAAAGGCAGCAATAATTCACATCATCATCATCAACCTATAAAACATTGTTTTTTAGATTATCTTTTCAGTAGAATAATTTAATTAACTTGTTTATTTTTTAGTTTTACGCACTTTTTGCGCATTAAGTTTAACTAATAAATCTTGAGTCATGTAATTGTGGCTCCCCAAACCTATAGCACTATTTTCACGAGTTTTTAGACTAAACGTGCCACAAGTGAAGTGACAGGATCACATATTGCTTTGTCTGCCTCCGTGACGGCTATAGTTTGGCACATTTTACGCACAGGTCACAATGTCCAGAGTCTTTCATCTGTGCACGACTGACCTTTCCTTTACATTCCTCTGCTTTCTTCTTTAGGGTGTCATGGTCGGTATGGGTCAGAAGGACTCCTACGTCGGCGACGAGGCCCAGAGCAAGAGAGGTATCCTGACCCTGAAGTACCCCATTGAGCACGGCATCATCACCAACTGGGACGACATGGAGAAGATCTGGCACCACACCTTCTACAACGAGTTGAGGGTTGCCCCCGAGGAGCACCCCACCCTGCTCACTGAGGCCCCCCTGAACCCCAAAGCCAACAGGGAGAAGATGACCCAGATCATGTTTGAGACCTTCAACGTCCCCGCCATGTATGTGGCCATCCAGGCTGTGCTGTCCCTGTACGCTTCCGGCCGTACCACCGGTAAGACTGACAAACTGCCACACCCCACACATACAACCCCTCATAAGTATTATAGAAAAATACCCCCAAAAGCAACCAAACAAGGGGAAAAACAACAACAATGGTTGCCACACGTGGTTTACTGAGCTTTTTCACACCAAAGTAAATAAAAAAGCAGCTTAGAACTCCACACTCTTCAGTTTTTCTAACTGACAATCGACTTCCAGTTTTATTTTTTTAGATTCTGCACCAGCACGCCTCAGAAGTAATTTTACGCACAACTTTTACGCACAACTTTTACGCACAACTTTTACGCACAACTTTTACGCACAACTTTTACGCACAACGTCGATAAGAATCACTTGAAATTATTTGTGCACTTTTACACTCACGTTGGCTTTAAATTCTTCTTCAAACACACATGCATTCTGACATGTCACATTTAAAGTTTTGAAGGTTTCTCACTTGGATTGTCACTGAACTCCCTCCTTGTTCCTCCTCAGGTATTGTGCTGGATGCTGGTGATGGTGTGACCCACAACGTCCCAGTCTATGAGGGTTACGCCCTGCCCCACGCCATCATGCGTCTGGACCTGGCTGGTCGCGACCTCACCGACTACCTGATGAAGATCCTCACTGAGCGCGGCTACTCTTTCGTCACCACCGGTAAGGAACTCATTCTGCTCTAATCAACAAGCCGCAGACGCGTAAAATCTAAACGATAGTATGTTTATTTTCAAACCTTGATTTTAATTTATGAGCAGTGTTATTATCAGCCTGTTTAAAAATTGACCTACAAATAAATGATCATTGCGTCACAAAGTGCCGGTTTGCGCGCACACTCTGAATAATGACTCTCCAACTTGTCCATGTGCAGCTGAGCGTGAGATCGTGCGCGACATCAAGGAGAAGCTGTGCTATGTGGCTCTGGACTTCGAGAACGAGATGGCCACCGCTGCCTCCTCCTCCTCCCTGGAGAAGAGCTACGAGCTTCCCGACGGTCAGGTCATCACCATCGGTAACGAGAGGTTCCGTTGCCCCGAGACCCTCTTCCAGCCTTCCTTCATCGGTACTTCAGAAGATTTTTTTCTTCTTTTTACAATCACAACCATTTGTGCACAGTCATCTTTATGTCTTCTACCACCTCTAATACTTGTGTTCTCATCTGACCAGGCATGGAGTCTGCTGGCATTCATGAGACCGCCTACAACAGCATCATGAAGTGCGACATTGACATCCGCAAGGACCTGTACGCCAACAACGTGCTCTCCGGTGGTACCACCATGTACCCTGGTATTGCTGACCGTATGCAGAAGGAGATCACTGCTCTGGCCCCCAGCACCATGAAGATCAAGGTGATTTAAACTCAAGTCATTTTAATATCAAACTGGAAAACATTTTACGCATTAAGTGACAATTACGCACGAATTACGCACAGGATGAGTTCTCATCAAGCCTCTCCTCCTCTTCTAGATCATTGCTCCTCCTGAGAGGAAGTACTCTGTCTGGATCGGTGGCTCCATCCTGGCTTCCCTGTCCACCTTCCAGCAGATGTGGATCTCCAAGCAGGAGTACGACGAGGCAGGCCCCAGCATTGTCCACAGGAAGTGCTTCTAAACCCTCCACCTGCGACACCAGCTTCTCCATCATTTTCACCACCAGCCTTCAGGAGATCAAGCGAGGAGAAGAAAAAGCAGACGCCTCTGCGGCCACAGCAACACTCTGCTGTCAATGGACTGTATGCCTTCGCTGTTGACATGTGCATTTTTTTATTAATCTGCATATTTTTATAGCTGTTTGTTGTCTGTGTTGCTCAGAGAAAGGCTGTGAAAACAACCACTGAACCATGCATTCACCAAAAACAACTTTAATAAAAAAAATATAAGAACAACATGTTGCCCAACACATGTGAATGAATGTAAGTGTATATACATATTGATAATTTATTAAAGTCCATTATTTGGTACTTTTTGTGCCCTTGGCCTTGGTTTTCTGTTGAGACGAAAGCGAATAACTTTTGGGTTAAGAAAAAAAATAAAAAGGTGACAAAACGATGCAAATACAAGGTAATATGCATCTAAAATATTTCAGCAAGACCTTTAAAAATACCCTAAAACCAAAACTTTACGGCGCATTCCCAAACAAGATTTAAGTTGGACATTAGTTTCCAGCATATTAAACATGCTCTTCTCCATTTGCTTTGTGGGATGGAGGCTGACAGGTGGGAGGTATGTTGAAGGGGGGTCGTTTTTATACTCTGACATCCAGAATAGGACTTGGCAATAACACCTGTCAGTGGACACCTGACACTCCAATGAGCTGCCGTGACACCCCCAAGACCATTTTTAGACTAAACCACATGTCCTGAGGGACCTCTTCGCAGCCCTGCCTTATATGTTATGAGTTCTTCAGGTTATTTTTGTATGTGACGACTTGAACAACAAAAAAGCAGCAATAACTCATTACAGTCACATTAAAATATTTCGTGTTTTTTTTTTAGGTCACCAATTCTTATTAGAGCACCGGCACATGTTTTTGAACTAAATAGATATAAAAGCAACAAATTAAATCTTTTTTCCCCCTCTATTTGATTTGATTTTTATTCATTTTAAAAGAACAATACAAAACAGTTTCATCAGATACAAGAATACAAGTAGGATAAAATGAAAGGAGCAGAAAGAAGATGAAATCTTATATCTGCCCCTTATTTAACAATCTCATAGAATTACGACTACGAGACAGCCGCAAACAGCGCTGTCGTCATCAGGCCACCTGTTGCGGGTGTGTTTGGGCGGAGCCACGCGGAGAGATGACGTCACGCAGCCTGTGCGTCCTGGCCGCTCTGTTTCTGTGAAATCCGAGCTCGGCGTGAGTATCTTTACTGTGCACAAAATTAGACCAGCGCAGGCATGAATTTTCTCCTGTCATAGCCGTTCAACCTGTTGTTGACGAGTCGACGAACAGCCGAGGAGATTCCATGTTCCCCGCGCTGTATCTCCGAGCGGTGACAGGCGATTATCGGTGTTCCATATTTTCCCCATGATCATCTTCAGTGTTGCCAGGTGTACGATAATCCTACATTTCTCACCTGGCAACACCGACCTCATTTGTCATAACAGCTGCTACGCAGAACAGCTAATTTTAATTAGCTAAAAATTGCGTACAGCGCCCTAAATTATGCACTAGTGTGATTAAAAAAGATTTAAGTGACGTTAAGACTATTTTAATGATGTGTTTGAACTTTGAAAGCTTGATTTCGACTGATTTTTAATTTTGGACTGGTCAACGGTCGAGCCCGTACGAGCCAATCAGATGAGGAGGTGACAGTGACGTCACCGCGTTCAGGAAATTTCGTTAGCTTAGTAACGCTAATCAGATTTTCTCCACCTGAGGACCGATTTTCAGGTAAAATTCACAATAAAACCCAGAAAACAGAATTATATTTTCGTAACCGACCTCGTATCAAACCAGACTTTTGTTTTTAATTCTTTACTCGACGCCTCCGTTCGGGGTAGGCGGGCTCTTTTTGAAACCTGCCCTGCTATTGGTTTGAACCGTTTTGCGTTTAAATGTCTGGCGGTGACGTTAGGGGAATAAACAAGACTCGTCACCTTGTTTAGGCTACTGGCTATTAGACTTGTTCTTCTTCAGCAGATTTGTCTGTGCTCATTTGCAGTTTAAAGAGTGACAAGATGGTGACAAAAAGGATCCGCTCAGAGTACATGAAAAACTTCAAAGACCCAAAATGGGAGACTTTCAGCAAATGTTACGAGGAGAGGCTGACGTACAGGCTGACTCGCAGGCTTCTGGAGCACACGCACAATCCCTGGTTCTGGAATGGCTCAGACAGTGATTCAGATTCAGCGGGAACGAGCCCCCGTCCTCCAGGTAAGAACCAGGTTGAGACCAGCAGAGAGCCGGAGCTGGAGGAGAGGACGACCACACAGCAGGAGCAGCAGAACAGAACCACAGAGGCTGTAGCCAGGCTTCATATTCAAGACGAGGAGGAGAACGCGTCTGCTTTGCACTCTGCTGTCCACGGTAACTATGAGGTTTTAGGCAGTGGTGGAGAAAGTACTCAAACACTGTACTTAAGTAAAAGTACAAATAAACAGACAATAATGTACTCTAGTAAAAGTAGAAGTTAATGTTTTACTTAAGTAAAAGTAAAGTACTTACTTTTAAAAATACTTAAAAGTATTAAAGTAAAAGTACTTGCTGAATGTATTGCCTAATGCAATGGTCTACCATATCATTAAGTGTACCTACTGTACGTATATTTTCTGTAATACATTAATAGTGTTGAGCCATTTTAGAGAACAATGCTGCAGATAATACATGTTTTTATTGTGTTTACTCTGTGACATCGTTCACACTTGGACTTGTGATTCTGTGCATCAGAATTTCAGGGATGACATGCAGAGTTACATGTCATTAAGCAAAATAAGAAAGTGGAATGATTACACCTTTGAAAGTTTTTATTTAACACAAAACAAAACCAATGTGTCATTTTAACTGCAGTAAAAACATTTAAAAGTTGTCTGACAGAAAAAAAGGAGCATTAGACCTAACAAAGGAACAGACTGATCATTTCAACTCCAGTTTGTCATCAACTCTAGTTAAAATACTGTCTAGTCAACCTTGTAATGGGTCAATAGTGAACAATATTTTAACTTCCTGACACCATTTTCAAAACTTGGACCTGAGTGTTGAGACGAGACATCTCTTGTCTCTTGTCCTAACACGAACTGACACATTTTAATGTTGCAGCAAGAATTGCTTGTTCAAGTTCAGAAGAAGTTGGGTTTCAAAGTTTTTTGAGTCCAGTCTGGCTCTTTTGGGAGAGAGAATCTGTTCTGCTGTACTGAACAATCTTTCAATAATCTTTCAATAGTCTTTCAATAATCTTTCAATAGTCTTTCAATAATATTTCAATAATCTTTCAATAAGGCCACGGGTGGTGCGTATCTTCTGGCTGACTCTCCACGGTGGAATCCATTTGGGTGTGTTAGTGGTGCTGTGGGTGCTCCCAGCTCAATGATGTTTATACTGTACTAGAATATACATCATTGGTCCAGCTCTTCTTGAAGGTGGGTCTAATGTTACCTGTCCACTGTGCAGTGATTCAATGAACCAACTCCCCTCTCGACATCAGTTACTTTCAAACTAACGACAAATCAAAAAGCTGCAACGTGAATGTAACTTGTAACTCAACACATTATATAAATGTAGTGTACTGTAGTAGAAAGTACAGATACTTAATGTAAAATGTAGTGGAGTAAAAGTATCCACATTTAATTCTACTTAAGTAAAGTACAGATACATGAAAAATGTACTTACGGTAAGTACAGTAACAAAGTACTTGTACTTAGTTACATCCCACCACTGGTTTTAGGCAAAAGAGGACTAAACAACGTTATGGGCTGGTTGCAATTTATTCTGTTTCTTTGTGACATAACTTATCAGGCTCACAGTCACACGGTACGGAGTCAAAAGCACTGCAGGGGGAAGAAGAGAAGCGGAGAGTCTGCAACAGAGCCAGCAAACGGTTTACACATCCTCTCAGAGACAAAGGTAGTCCACAGAACAGAGCCTCATATAAATGTCAGACTTGAGTCAAAGTTGTGATTTTTTTAAATCATGAGTGCCTCATCAGAGCAGTGTCGACACCATAACTGTTGAAGAACAAGTGATAAAACCTACTTAAAGTAAACACTGACCTGTGGTGGGAGTGGTGGCGTAAAGGTTAAGAAGGTGAGCTTGTGATCGGAAGGTCGCCGGTTCAAGCCCCGGTACCGACAACATCAAAGATGTGGATGGGATAAGTGAAGCGGTCACACTTGTATCCACCCTCATCTGCCCCACTCTGGGCCCTTGAGCAAGGCCCTTAACCCACACCATCTGCTCCCCCGGGAACCCTAGATATCAGCTCTCTGCTCCACACAGAGGGCTGTGGTTGCTCGGTGGTCTGTGGTTGTGTCAGGAAGGGCATCCGGCGTAAAAACAACTGCCAAATCTTCATGCGACCAGTTCGCTGTGGCGACCCCTAACGCAGGGAATAAAGCCGAAAGAAGAAAAAAAAAAAATAAAAATCATGAGTCTAACAGCCTCAGGGTAGAAGCTGTTCCTCAGTCTAGTGGTTCTACATTTGATGCTCCTCAACCTCCGTCCTGAGGGGAGTGGGGCAAAGAGTGAGTGTGCTGGGTGAGTGAGGTCTTTCATGATGCAGGTGGCTCTTTTCCTGCATCTGGAGGTGTAAATGTCTGTGATGGTGGGGAGACTGACTCCGACAGACCTCTGTGCAGCCTTCACCACTCTCTGTAGAGCTTTCCTCTCTGCAACTGTGCAGCCTCCATGCCACACGTTGATGCTGGAGCACAGGACGCTTTCCACTGCACACCTGTAGAACGAGGTGAGAACTGGGCTGCTCAGACCAGCACGTCTCAGTCGTCTGAGGAAGTAGTCTTTAATAATATAATATAATAGCACTGATTTAGCACAGAGCCCAATACACTTAAAACTGGAGGCTATTGCTAGCATGCTAGCTCCAGAAACAAACAAACTCACTAGTTCCCACTTTTAGAATACACAGTCAGCTGAAGGTTTTTTATTCACAAACAGAGACATCTAAAAGTTGAGAGGCATGTCAGTTAGAAATGGCAACATAGGCATTAGATAAAGGGCTTTCAATGACTTAAAGCCTACATACAACATTAACCTGATTTTGAGTGTCACTGCACAATCTGTTCTGGGACAAAAAAAATGTTAATCCGTTCTGGGACCGGAAGCACGATCCATACCGTGTGCCGGTACTCTGGGCGCAGGAGAGTAGCGCCCAGAATAGTCCTATCCACCTTATTCCTAGCCCCCATGATGCCTTGCGCGAATTATGGGAACGTCTTCCGCCGGAAGTCAGAACCGGCACTTTTTTTACACGCTAGCAATGCGCTAACCGGTTTTCGTCAGAGGTTTTAGGTCATAAAATATGTGGGAACACGAACGATCACAACTCAAATGTGGAGATATTGTTTTACCGCTACCTACAGCTGTTGAGGGGTGGGAGGACGACTTGAAGAAGTGGCCGAAAATAACGTACACTAGCATGTTTAGCTACTAGCATACTTAGCTACTTTGTTGACAGTTGCTTCAGATGGCGAAGCGATGAGCAATCTGAAAAGCTCTGAAGCTTATCAGTATGAGTCTGGTCCTGTTATGTTAAGAGAGGTGGGACAATCCACATCTCCAGGTCCAGCTGACAATGATGTGCCTTGGACTTTTGAGCTGCAAGATGATTATCTGGACACCAACTGAAGCACCTGGAGCTTGACATTTCTTTTGACAAAGACTTTACTGATTCACAAATGAAGCACCTTGAGAACTTTTAATAAAATACAGTAAATGAAAACAAATAATGAAATAGACAGGAAACGATCTTTAAAAACTTGATAATGAAAAAAGTGACATTTAGATAGAAACAGTAGTTTATTGCAAAGAAAATTAATCTCTGCCCAAAATACCTGGATCTCTAAAAAATACAATAAACGAAAACAAATAATGAAATAGACAGGAAACGATCTTTAAAAACCTGATAATGAAAAAAGTGACATTTAGATAGAAACAGTAGTTTAATCCAAAATTAACTGATATAGTGCACACAAAAAACTAACCTTGTAAGAAGGTTAACAGTCAACTATTGTACATAACAAATGAATCATTTTAGCAAATACTTTTCTAATGTAATATAGTTAACATTGCATCCTTTAAAAAACATGTTGAGTTGTGTTACGTTTACAGCAAGTACACCAGTACTGTACATGCTTGAGAAAAATGTTTACATTTAATGTCTTCTCACTTGAAATAAGCTGGCATCCTTTGCGTGTGAATGCTGGAATGATTAAATTGACACAACGCTCTTGCAGCAGGTCCCTCACTGTGAAACCACGATCACCCATCACCTCATCTCCAGCACGCAGACAGTCCAGAAACCCAGAGTTCTGTGTTATATACCGGTCACTGCATTTACCACCATAAGCATCTGAAATAAACATGATTATTCCAGAGGGAGAAACAGCCAATAAATATTTCACAGTGTTATTTGCATAGTAGTGACTGTATGATTCACTTCTGGAGTCCAAGTTTTTAGCTTTCTGCAAAACATGTTGCTTTAATTGTTTCACGGGGCAACCATAGAATAAGGTCCTTGGTTTGTTCTGACATTATGTCAATCCACATTCCAACAGTCATGCTGCATGTGACTGTGGTGGTTTTGAGCTGCTCCACACTCTCGTCAAGCCCATCTGAAAGTAAAAGTACAGTTTACAAAGATTAGGGTTCATTTATGAACACACACACACACACCTAGATTATATATATACCATACCATACCATTTTATTTATAAAGCACTTTAAACAGGAACAAGTCCACACAAAGTGCTGGACAAACAAAAACGCAACAGGCAACATATATATAAATAAACGCACACACATACACACACACACACACACACCTATATTATATATATATATAAATAAACGCACACACACACACCTAGATTATACATGTATAAATAAACACACACACACCTATATTATATATATATAAATAAACGTGCA
>JBBPBX010006648.1:17549-55628 GCA_038048925.1 Garcialebias charrua
TTAAGTATGTGGTCTTTGCAGTGTGTTCAATTGAATATAGGTTGAAAAAGATTTGCAAGTCATTGTATTCTGTTTTTATTTGCGATTTCCACAACGTGCCAACTTTTCTGGTTTTGGGCTTGTACAAAATAATGCTTAACACAAAGCTGATTTAACAAAACTGTTTACATTAATAGTTTGTTTACTTCAGGTCAAATTCAACTGCACTTTGATAATAATGGGTTGTTTATATTTAACATGTAGTACAAGTTTACATATGAATGATTTTTGTTGCTTAATAAGGGTTTTATCACAACAGATCGATCAGGTCCAGATATAAATAATAGTGATGAAATCTGCTAAGTGCCATAAATACTTGAAACGTTGTTTTCTTTATTATTTTGTTTTTGTCAAGGTAATTATTGTGAATTATTTGAATCTATTGAAACGGCTAAGAAGTTTGAAAGCCTGTTTTACATTTTGGCAACATTGTGTCCAGTATAGCACTATGACTTTTTTTTATTTTGTGATAATTTAGTTTTTAAGTGGTCAGATATTTGTGCAATAGTCACGCTGTAAAAATGTGTTGTTTTTTTTTCAAACCGGTGTGATATAAACGCATTGACAATCTTAGAAAAAGGTTAAACAAACAGTTAATTCCTAATTCTTTAGTAGTTTGTCAATAAAAGCGTTGTAGTTGAACTTTACCGTAGTTATATGGTTCATTTTTTGTCAAGTTGTACTGTAAATGTCATGATTTAAAGGTTAACTTGTTCCTGTGTTCACTGAGCCTAAAGGTTCTGTAGACCAGGACAGGTCGTTGTTTTAACATCATGTATGTACCGGTCGGTACATGCTGACGTCACGTGAAGACGAGACATGGACTTGAGTAGTGTGCTGCCAAACTTTTTCCACCTGCAGCTGTTTGACTAAATGTTGACATTTTGTTTTTGTTCTGTTCATTGTTGTTGTGGATAAATGTTTTGGTAAAGACTAAATGTTTTCTTTTTCTTCAACATGTTCATTTTTTTTAACATGTTTGAATTTTTACTAAGGAACAGTTCAATATTGTTACACCAGACGGTACCTGTCTAACATGTCCTGCTGTCCTCATGCATGTCCTGCTGTCCTCATACATATCCTGCTGTCCTCATTCATGTCCTGCTGTCCTCATACATATCCTGCTGTCCTCATTCATGTCCTGCTGTCCTCATTCATGTCTTTCTGTCCTCATGCATATACTGCTGTCCTCATTCATGTCCTGTTTTCCTCATTCAGGTCTTTCTGTCCTCATACATGTCCTCATACATGTCCTGCTGTCCTCATTCATGTCTTTCTGTCCTCATGCATATACTGCTGTCCTCATACATATCCTGCTGTCCTCATTCATGTCCTGCTGTCCTCATTCATGTCTTTCTGTCCTCATGCATGTCCTGCTGTCCTCATTCATGTCCTGCTGTCCTCATTCATGTCTTTCTGTCCTCATGCATATACTGCTGTCCTCATTCATGTCCTGTTTTCCTCATTCAGGTCTTTCTGTCCTCATACATGTCCTCATACATGTCCTGCTGTCCTCATTCATGTATTTCTGTCCTCATGCATATCCTGCTGTCCTCATGCATGTCCTGTACCAGTTGAACATGTCCTGCTGTCCTCATGCATGTCCTGCTGTCCTCACGCATGTCCTGCTGTCCTCACGCATGTCCTACTGTCCTCATGCATGTCCTGCTGTCCTCATACATGTCCTGCTGTCCTCACGCATGTCCTGCTGTCCTCACGCATGTCCTGCTGTCCTCATTCATGTCTTTCTGTCCTCATGCATATACTGCTGTCCTCATTCATGTCCTATCCTCATTCATGTCCTGCTGTCCTCATTCATGTCCTGCTGTCCTCATTCATGTCTTTCTGTCCTCATGCATATACTGCTGTCCTCATTCATGTCCTATCCTCATTCATGTCCTGCTGTCCTCATTCATGTCCTGCTGTCCTCATTCAGGTCTTTCTGTCCTCATGCATATACTGCTGTCCTCATGTATATCCTGCTGTCCTCATGCATGTCCTGTACCAGTTGAACATGTCCTGCTGTCCTCATTCATGTCCTGCTGTCCTCATTCATGTATTTCTGTCCTCATGCATATACTGCTGTCCTCATACATATCCTGCTGTCCTCATGCATGTCCTGCTGTCCTCATTCATGTCCTGCTGTCCTCATTCATGTCCTGCTGTCCTCATTCATGTCCTGCTGTCCTCATACATATCCTGCTGTCCTCATACATATCCTGCTGTCCTCATACATATCCTGCTGTCCTCATACATATCCTGCTGTCCTCATGCATGTCCTGTACCAGTTGAACATGTCCTGCTGTCCTCATTCATGTCCTGCTGTCCTCATATCCTGCTGTCCTCATTCATGTCCTGCTGTCCTCATGCATGTCCTGTACCAGTTGAACATGTCCTGCTGTCCTCATTCATGTCCTGCTGTCCTCATACATATCCTGCTGTCCTCATTCATGTCCTTCTGTCCTCATTCATGTCCTTTTGTCCTCATTCATGTCCTGCTGTCCTCATTCATGTCCTTCTGTCCTCATTCATGTCCTTCTGTCCTCATTCATGTCCTTCTGTCCTCACACATATCCTGCTGTCCTCACACATGTCCTTCTGTCCTCATGCATGTCCTGCTGTCCTCATGCATGTCCTGCTGTCCTCACGCATGTCCTGCTGTCCTCACGCATGTCCTGCTGTCCTCACGCATGTCCTGCTGTCCTCACTCATGTCCTGCTGTCCTCACTCATGTCTTTCTGTCCTCATGCATATACTGCTGTCCTCATTCATGTCCTGCTGTCCTCATTCATGTCCTGCTGTCCTCATTCAGGTCTTTCTGTCCTCATGCATATACTGCTGTCCTCATACATATCCTGCTGTCCTCATTCATGTCTTTCTGTCCTCATGCATATACTGCTGTCCTCATTCATGTCCTGTTTTCCTCATTCAGGTCTTTATGTCCTCATACATGTCCTCATACATGTCCTTCTGTCCTCATTCATGTCCTTTTGTCCTCATTCATGTCCTGCTGTCCTCATTCATGTCCTTCTGTCCTCATTCATGTCCTTCTGTCCTCATTCATGTCCTTCTGTCCTCACACATATCCTGCTGTCCTCACACATGTCCTTCTGTCCTCATACATGTCCTGCTGTCCTCATGCATGTCCTGCTGTCCTCATGCATGTCCTGCTGTCCTCACGCATGTCCTGCTGTCCTCACGCATGTCCTGCTGTCCTCACGCATGTCCTGCTGTCCTCACGCATGTCCTGCTGTCCTCACTCATGTCCTGCTGTCCTCACTCATGTCTTTCTGTCCTCATGCATATACTGCTGTCCTCATTCATGTCCTGCTGTCCTCATTCATGTCCTGCTGTCCTCATTCAGGTCTTTCTGTCCTCATGCATATACTGCTGTCCTCATACATATCCTGCTGTCCTCATTCATGTCTTTCTGTCCTCATGCATATACTGCTGTCCTCATTCATGTCCTGTTTTCCTCATTCAGGTCTTTATGTCCTCATACATGTCCTCATACATGTCCTTCTGTCCTCATACATGTCCTGCTGTCCTCATGCAGGTCCTGTACCAGTCTAACATATCCTGCTGTCCTCATACATGTCCTGCTGCCCTCATTCATGTCCTGCTGCCCTCATTCATGTCCTGCTGCCCTCATTCATGTCCTGCTGTCCTCATTCAGGTCTTTCTGTCCTCATGCATATACTGCTGTCCTCATACATATCCTGCTGTCCTCATTCATGTCTTTCTGTCCTCATGCAGGTCCTGCTGTCCTCATTCATGTCCTGTTTTCCTCATTCAGGTCTTTCTGTCCTCATACATGTCCTCATACATGTCCTGCTGTCCTCATTCATGTATTTCTGTCCTCATGCATATCCTGCTGTCCTCATGCATGTCCTGTACCAGTTGAACATGTCCTGCTGTCCTCATGCATGTCCTGCTGTCCTCACGCATGTCCTGCTGTCCTCACGCATGTCCTACTGTCCTCATGCATGTCCTGCTGTCCTCATACATGTCCTGCTGTCCTCACGCATGTCCTGCTGTCCTCACGCATGTCCTGCTGTCCTCATTCATGTCTTTCTGTCCTCATGCATATACTGCTGTCCTCATTCATGTCCTATCCTCATTCATGTCCTGCTGTCCTCATTCATGTCCTGCTGTCCTCATTCATGTCTTTCTGTCCTCATGCATATACTGCTGTCCTCATTCATGTCCTATCCTCATTCATGTCCTGCTGTCCTCATTCATGTCCTGCTGTCCTCATTCAGGTCTTTCTGTCCTCATGCATATACTGCTGTCCTCATGTATATCCTGCTGTCCTCATGCATGTCCTGTACCAGTTGAACATGTCCTGCTGTCCTCATTCATGTCCTGCTGTCCTCATTCATGTATTTCTGTCCTCATGCATATACTGCTGTCCTCATACATATCCTGCTGTCCTCATGCATGTCCTGCTGTCCTCATTCATGTCCTGCTGTCCTCATTCATGTCCTGCTGTCCTCATTCATGTCCTGCTGTCCTCATACATATCCTGCTGTCCTCATACATATCCTGCTGTCCTCATACATATCCTGCTGTCCTCATACATATCCTGCTGTCCTCATGCATGTCCTGTACCAGTTGAACATGTCCTGCTGTCCTCATTCATGTCCTGCTGTCCTCATATCCTGCTGTCCTCATTCATGTCCTGCTGTCCTCATGCATGTCCTGTACCAGTTGAACATGTCCTGCTGTCCTCATTCATGTCCTGCTGTCCTCATACATATCCTGCTGTCCTCATTCATGTCCTTCTGTCCTCATTCATGTCCTTCTGTCCTCATTCATGTCCTTTTGTCCTCATTCATGTCCTGCTGTCCTCATTCATGTCCTTCTGTCCTCATTCATGTCCTTCTGTCCTCATTCATGTCCTTCTGTCCTCACACATATCCTGCTGTCCTCACACATGTCCTTCTGTCCTCACACATGTCCTTCTGTCCTCATGCATGTCCTGCTGTCCTCATGCATGTCCTGCTGTCCTCACGCATGTCCTGCTGTCCTCACGCATGTCCTGCTGTCCTCACGCATGTCCTGCTGTCCTCACTCATGTCCTGCTGTCCTCACTCATGTCTTTCTGTCCTCATGCATATACTGCTGTCCTCATTCATGTCCTGCTGTCCTCATTCATGTCCTGCTGTCCTCATTCAGGTCTTTCTGTCCTCATGCATATACTGCTGTCCTCATACATATCCTGCTGTCCTCATTCATGTCTTTCTGTCCTCATGCATATACTGCTGTCCTCATTCATGTCCTGTTTTCCTCATTCAGGTCTTTATGTCCTCATACATGTCCTCATACATGTCCTTCTGTCCTCATTCATGTCCTTTTGTCCTCATTCATGTCCTGCTGTCCTCATTCATGTCCTTCTGTCCTCATTCATGTCCTTCTGTCCTCATTCATGTCCTTCTGTCCTCACACATATCCTGCTGTCCTCACACATGTCCTTCTGTCCTCATACATGTCCTGCTGTCCTCATGCATGTCCTGCTGTCCTCATGCATGTCCTGCTGTCCTCACGCATGTCCTGCTGTCCTCACGCATGTCCTGCTGTCCTCACGCATGTCCTGCTGTCCTCACGCATGTCCTGCTGTCCTCACTCATGTCCTGCTGTCCTCACTCATGTCTTTCTGTCCTCATGCATATACTGCTGTCCTCATTCATGTCCTGCTGTCCTCATTCATGTCCTGCTGTCCTCATTCAGGTCTTTCTGTCCTCATGCATATACTGCTGTCCTCATACATATCCTGCTGTCCTCATTCATGTCTTTCTGTCCTCATGCATATACTGCTGTCCTCATTCATGTCCTGTTTTCCTCATTCAGGTCTTTATGTCCTCATACATGTCCTCATACATGTCCTTCTGTCCTCATACATGTCCTGCTGTCCTCATGCAGGTCCTGTACCAGTCTAACATATCCTGCTGTCCTCATACATGTCCTGCTGCCCTCATTCATGTCCTGCTGCCCTCATTCATGTCCTGCTGCCCTCATTCATGTCCTGCTGCCCTCATTCATGTCTTTCTGTCCTCATTCATATCCTGCTGTCCTCATACATGTCCTTCTGTCCTCATACATGTCCTGCTGTCCTCATGCAGGTCCTGCTGTCCTCATGCAGGTCCTGTACCAGTCTAACATGTCCTGCTGTCCTCATTCATGTCTTTCTGTCCTCATACATATACTGCTGTCCTCATACATGTCCTGCTGCCCTCATACATGTCCTGCTGTCCTCATACATGTCCTGCTGTCCTCATGCATGTCCTGTACCAGTCTCTGCCTCTGTATTTTCTCAACCAGCCCCACAGCTCCTCCCTCAGCATCCTCTGTCCTTTTCTAAATCCACAAAGACAATGAAGTTCTTTCTGAATAGGTTCTTATTAGTAAATACATTAAATGTATAGTCAACATTTAGTGTCCCTTCTTAGTGTTAGATGTCAACTTATTGAAGGACCCCACTCATCCAGCACACACTTTTTGCCCCGTTCCCCTCAGGAGGGAGGTTATGTGTGAAGTTGCATGCCAATACTGCCATTTTTAAAGAGTAGTACCAAAACACCTTCCAGGAGACTTCTATAGAACATGGTCAGTGTTTTCCAGCATGGCAAAGTATCACAAGGCTAAGTGATAGCAATGTAGCTCAAAAACATGGAAACTTATAACCTGTGTAAAATAAATTAGTTGCATCTAGTCTTTACTGAGCCAAAGGCCAATTAAAATAACAATTGGGTGGGGGAAAGCTAATAAATTGAGTATTATTAGGATAAGAATGGCAAGACTCAGCCTAGAAGTTCAGAGTCCGAGTTTGTCATTCCACCACGAATGAAATTTTGTACCGTACTCAAAGTCCCAGTTACTGTACATCCAACAATAAAATGTAAAAAAATAAAAAATAAATACAGTAATAACATCTAAGATATGAACTAAGAAAAACATTATCAACTAATAATTATCATTATTAACCTGGACCACATCAGGACGTAGATACTCATGCTCACCTTTTTTCTCCCCAGATGTTCCAAACCATCAGGACTCGTCAACAAAATGACCAGTCAGTCTGGTTCTTTACTTCCCTTGAGGTTTTTCTCAGAAGTTGTTTCTTTCCTGCCTTTTGTGATACTTTGACCAGTTTTCTCAGTGCATTTTCAGGGTGATCCAGATGTGCTGGACACTAACATTCTGAAGAACTTCATGGCAACTCAACCTCATCTTGAACATATTGGAAAACTTTTCTGCATGTTTTGATGCAAAGCAATGGTAGGTGTAAAGTTTTACTTTGGAAGCATCCAAGATTATTTCAAGCACATCTGTTACTCTACAGTAATCAGTTTAATTTATTTTTGACTAGAAATAAAGTCAGCTGATCCATTGAGTCAGGTTTAAGATAACTAGAAAAAAAACATTGCTTGATTTATAGTTTTTATTTCAAAAACATATGCCTTTTGTCAAACAATAAATTAAAAATCTATGATATTCATAATGACAAGCGCTAAACGGACACACATGAAAACAAACTGGGAACACAGTGATATAAAACTGATGTGAAACAGCAAAAACCACAATCAGATTTTAAATGCTTGAGAATTTCCTGATGTGAAGCATTTCCTTAATTTGAAGTTGATTTAAAAGTCTATTCTTGATATAAGAATATTAAAATAATAAAAAGTGTGAATGACATGTTGGAACTAATTTCTAATTTAGATTTGAGCTTTAGAAAAAAATGAAATATCAGGTACGTGTCAAACTGAAATGATTGGTTAGTATCAGCCACAGCTGTAAACAGGCAACTGTTATAACTTATAACTTATAAGTTAGATCAGTCATTGGTCATAGTCATTTGGGTACAGACACGTGTACACTGCCACTGGAGTCGGTGCTGGATGCTGAACGTGCCTCTGAACTCAGATGGCTTATAACGAACGCAGACGATGCTCAGCGTCTGCTCAGAAGGTCCTAAAATCCTCACTCAGCTGATCCATTTACAAACACATCTGCAAACAGCACCGCCCAGTTTTTCAAGTAGCCAGTGCAGCTTTTACAGTGAAGCGAGAAAAATAAAGCAGAATGTGACATACACACATAATATTTGCTCATAGTGAGAACCTCTGATTAAAGCATGCATCAGTCTCTATATACAGAAGCTGTACAGTAAAGAGTTGGGAGGGGGGTGCTGTTAATGCAGAGATGAAGTGTTCCACTGGTGGCGTTTAAATGAGAAAAGAGAGGTAACAGAGTTTTGACAGCAGGTGAACAGACAAAGACAAAACTCTAAAAAGGGAAAGTGAGTATCATCAGTAAAAGTTCAAGAATTTGGGAAATGTGCTTGCATGCCGAGAGCTGGATGAGAAATTCATTCATGTAGCCGTTGTGCATTCACAGTTAAGCTGGGGGCAGGACGTCATTTAACTTTAAACCTAAATAGGCAAATGTTCACGATTTATGTCATCAGCCAACTGGTTGATCCACTGTGGGAGGGTGCTATTTATAAGACTGAGCTGAACACAGCTTCTCAGACTGAGGAAGTCTTTCGGACGAAAGACAACACGTTTCTACAGTTTTTTTTTTTATGTCCAGAGGACCAGACTTAGCTTTTTTGGACTAAATAGGCAATTTTTTATATTTTTTTTATGGCTCCGTCCAAATCCCTAAAATCTACCTTTAAAAGTGACTTAACATTCTGTTAAGTCTTGTTGAATTTCAATCCAAAGACTCAGACATGGATTATTCCTGTGAGTACGGTAATCCAGACTGGTACAATAAACAGAGTGAGACATCTCACGTACAAGCCAGTGTTAAACATCCTGGATGGATGGATGGGGGCAGTTTGGTCCAATAAAGTAGAAGACCTCTGGAGGATTTTGTGGTTACCGTGGAGATCTGACGATGAGGCGGGGGTCAGGAGGTCTTCTCAGCTCTCTGCACATGCAGAAATGGAAACTCTGAAGGGTCCGTGCAAAGGTCAGGGAGGGGTCACCAGCACAGCAACCTGAACCAAACACTGTTAGGTCCTCCATGGCTGTTTGTCTTCTGGTCTTCACAAACCTGTCTCCACCATTCACACACAGAAATAAAACAAAAGGGCAGCCTGTAAACATCAACGAAGCTTTAGCCCACACGTTGATGGACTCTTATTGAACAAAAAAACAACTGCAGAGGCACTTTCAGAAAGAAAACACCAAACATTATGTCAACACACTGAAGGTAGGTCTATCTTATTTCTTTGTTTTATAGATGACAATATATCCAACACTCAAGTTTACTTTACTACTGCAATGGCTTGTTTTAGTTTAGACAGAAAGAAAGGTGTATTTTTTTATTTGTTTTATTCTAAATTTATATTTTCTGGAGGCACATGAGGATTTTTCTGCAGAAAGCACAATTCTCAAAAACAACCAAGCATCAAATACAGGTAGTCCTCGACTTACGACGTTTCGGGGTTACGTCACGCATCTCATAAAAAAAATTTAATCTTTTTTTTTTGTGTTTAAATGTTCTTGATTTCATGTGTACAGCACTTTGTTGCAGCTGTGGTTGTTTTAAATGGCTTTATAAATAAAATATTATTATTATTATTATTTTGAAGCCGATTTCTGCAGTTTCCAGCAGTGGCCGGCAGTTTTCGGTTAGCTCCGGCTTCGACAGCTGGCTTTGGACGGACCATGTGTCCGATCTGCTCTCGGATACATGAGCTGGAAACGCTCGGTGAACTCTGTGGACTTCTCAGGCGGAGGAACGGCTTCGAGACCTCGGATGTTGCCGGGACACGGAGCTAACATGCTAACACGCGGAGAAACTGCTTCGAGGCCACGGCTGTTGCCGGGAAATGGAGCTAACACGTGTAAGAAACGACTTTGAGGCCTCGGATGTTGCTGGGACACGGAGCTAACATGCTAACATGCGGAGAAATGGCTTTGAGGCCTCTGATGTTGCCGGGACACGGAGCTAACATGCTAACACGCGGAGAAACGGCTTTGAGGCCTCGGATGTTGCTGGGACACGGAGCCAACATGCTAACATGCGGAGAAACGGCTTTGAGGCCTCTGATGTTGCCGGGACACGGAGCTAACATGCGGAGAAACGGCTTCGAGGCCTCGGCTGTTTCCGGGACATGGAGCTAACATGCTAACACACGGAGAAACGGCTTCACCAGCTCCCAGTAAGTTAACATTTTTTTCCTTTCATTATGGCTCCAAATGTATGGAGCTGACATGCTAACAGGCCTTACTGTAAACAGTTTGGACCGCGTGAAGCAGCAGGAAGCTGCAGAGCTCGGACGTGCAACGAGCTAACATGCTAACAGACGGAGGAAGAATTCACTAGCTCCCAGTAAGAAATTAACTCTTTTTTTCCTTCATTATGGTTCCAAATGTACTGTATGTGTTTTTAGATAATTATGTAGGGTACTGTGTTAGGATAGGCGAAGTGCTTGGTAACTACAGTACCGTACATGTACGTGTATATGGGGCGGTCAGTGTGTATGTGTTGTCCGTCTTACGAAGATTTTTGACTTACGAACAGGCGTAGGAACGGAACTCCGTCGTAAGTCGAGGACTACCTGTATTAATATAATACACACACAGGAACACACCTTCATTGTGCATGAGGTCCACTAGCAGCCGCACTCCTGGGCGCCCTGCGGTTGAGCACGGCGAGGAGAACGTAGCTGTCGTAACGCAGCGTCGCCATACTGGATACCTGAGCCCATCCTCTCTGGGTCCAATTCCCCTGAGAAACAAAAACAAAAAGTACAATCAGTGAACTGGCAAACAAGCGACTCTTCTTCAATAAACAGAAACTGAAAGACGTAGTTTGTGTAGCTGCAAAAACAACAGGTTTCCAGCTGCCACATCCTTTTTTTTCTACTTTTGTTTCCTACTTTCTAATTCCAGGTTTGTTCACTGGAGGTGCTGCTTCCTGGGACTACGCATCAGTCCTGAAGTGAAAAGAGGTTTTAGAACCACAGTGTAGGGCTCCTACCAGATTCGATCTTGTTCAGGATTTTCCGAGCGCACTGGACAAAGGCCTCTTCAACGTTCTCCCCCGTGAGAGCGCTCGTCTCCAGGAACATCAGCTCTAAAACACAGATTCTGATTAAAGCAGCTGCACACAGTTTTAAGCCTTTTGTGGAAAAGTCAGTCGGTGTGTAATAAATGGCACGATCGTTCAAATTTAGGATTTATTGAAAATCAATCTGTAGATGTTTGAGCTGCTAAAATATTTATTTATTATTCAGCGGCTGCCGTTACCGTTTTCCTGAGCAAACCGTGACGCCTCCAGGAACGTGACCTCTCTGTCCGCATCCAGGTCCTTCTTGTTCCCGCAGAGGATAATGACGATGTTTTGACTGGCCAGCATCCTGGCATCGCTCAGCCACGTGGTCAGAGCGTTGTACGTCTCTCGACTGAAACCAGAGACATAAATGAGTTTGGAAAAAGAATAATTATGGAGCAGCGACTGGCAGAAATCAAACAAACAGCATCACTGTGAGACCTGGTGATGTCGTAGACAAGCAGGGCCCCTGCTGCCCCTCTGTAGTAACTCCTGGTCACAGACCTACACACATAGACATCAAGCACATTACAACTTTAAGCATATTAGTAAGTAAGTAAGTAAGTAAACTTTATTTATATAGCACCTTTCACAGACAATGACATCACAAAGTGCTTCACAAGCAAAAATAAAAAGAATAAAAAGAAAAAATACATAAAATTTAATTAAAAGCCAGTCTGAATAAATACGTTTTAAGATCCGCTCATTCTCAATCAGTTCATCTGGACAGTTTCTTTTTAGCAGAAACGTTTCACCCTCACTCCAGAGGGCTTCCTCAGTCAGAGTAGTCCAAAGCACACTGAAGTTAACCCACCAAGTAAGCAGTAACTTCAGTGTGCTTTGGACTACTCTGACTGAGGAAGCCCTCTGGAGTGAGGGTGAAACGTTTCTGCTAAAAAGAAACTGTCCAGATGAACTGATTGAGAATGAGCGGATTTGATACCTGGACTATTGAGAACTTACGTTTTAAGATCTTTTTTAAAAGAGTCGATAGAGTCTGAGCTGCGCAGTGACAGAGGGAGAGCGTTCCAAAGCCTCGGGGCCACCACTTGGAATGCTCTGTCTCCACGTGTTTTAAAATACGTTCTTGGTACCATCAGTAGCATTTGATTTGAAGATCTCAAAGTCCTGGTGGGACGGAGAGGCTTCAAAAGGTCCGATAAATATTTGGGAGCCTGACCATGCAATGCCCTGAAAGTTAAAACCAAAATTTTAAAATGACTCCTGAAATGCACGGGGAGCCAATGCAGGGAGGCCAGAACAGGAGTGATATGGGCTCTTCTATTGGTTCTAGTTAGCAGCCTCGCTGCAGCATTTTGCACAGACTGAAGGCGAGCTAAAGAAGATTTGTTCAGACCCATTAAAAGACTGTTACAGTAATCTAACCGAGACGAAATAAAAGCATGAACAATCATCTCCAGTTCCTTCTGTGATACAATACTTCGTAATTTCGAAATGTTTCTTAGATGATAAAAACAATTTCTAACTAACACTTTACAATGACTGTCCAAAGATAAAGAACTATCAAAGACGACACCCAAATTTCTGATGTTCTTATTTACTGAAAGATTTAAAAACGTAAGATGCTGTTGGATAATTTGGATTTTATCATCCGGGGCAATGATAAGAGTCTCTGTTTTATTTGCATTTAACTGTAGATAATTGTCGTTCAGCCATGATTTGATATCCAACAGACAGTTTCTGAGTTCAGTCAATTTATGGAACTCAGAAGTTCGAAAAGAACAGTACAGCTGGATGTCGTCAGCATACAAGTGATAAGATACATTACTGTAACGTTTCAAAATAAAACCTAAAGGGCGTAGATACAATAAAAAGAGGATCGGGCCCAAAACTGAACCTTGGGGTACCCCACAAGACAGCCGCGCAACATCAGAGTGAACATTGTTCATAAAAACAGTAAAAGACCTTTCGGATAAATAAGAAATAAACCAATTTAAAACAGTGCCAGAAATGCCAAAAAACTCTCTCATTCTGTTGATCAAAACAGTGTGATCCACTGTATCAAAGGCTGAAGACAAGTCCAATAAAACCAACACAGTGTAGTTTCCAGAATCAGCTGCCATCAACACATCATTAGAAACTTTTAATAATGCAGTTTCTGTGGAGTGAAGTTTGCGAAAACCAGACTGAAAAGAATCCATAAAGTCATCAGTCTCCAAAAAGCAGTTTAGCTGTTGTGCTACAACCTTCTCAAGGATTTTTGACAGAAGGGGAAGTTTGGAGATAGGTCTGTAGTTTTCAGGCAATGATGAATCCAAGTTTGGTTTTTTGAGTAAAGGACAGACGACAGCAGATTTAAAGTGGTGTGGGACAGTGCCAGAATGAAGAGAGGAATTTATCATTTGTACGACACTGGGGCCAATACAGCTAAAAATGTCTTTAAAAAGAGACGTAGGGAGGACATCATGGGGGCTCGATGACAGTGTCATATGACCCAAAAGATCTGAGATGTCCTTAGTTGAAACAGGGGTAAAAAAAGACCATTTGTCAGGGGTCAGTGATAAAGGAGCCAGAGGAAGGGCAGGTGAGGGACAAATATTTGCCCTGATGCTGGTAATTTTATCAATGAAATAATTTAAAAAACGATTGCAATCTGCATATGTGAGATCACGTTGAGACGAAGATGCTGGAGAGACAATGTTCTTAATCGTATCAAATAAAAATTTTGGATTTCGACCTTTGGTTTTGATGAGATTTGCAAAGTAACGAGCTCTGGCAGTTTTAAGCATCTCGTTCAAAGAGCAGATCAATTCCTTAAGATGTAGTCTGTGAACCACCAGTCCAGTACGTTTCCACAGACGTTCAATTTTCCGGCATGCTCTCCTCAAACTAAGAATTTCATTATTAGTCCAAGGACAGTTTGTACGCTGGACAGTGCTGCGCTTAAAAGGTGCTATAGTGTCTAATATTTCCTTACAATGAGTGTTAAAACAAGAAACAACTGAATCCACATTCATGATGTCACAATCCAAAGAGGCAAAATCAAACAGGGAATTAAAAGCTTCATGAGTGTGCTCAGTGATGATCCGCTTCTGGATCAAAGGGCCAGAAGGAGCAGGATCAGGACTGAACGACACATTGAAATAAATACATTTGTGATCACTTAAAAATGAATCCTCCACTCGAACATCCTCCACATCCAGGCCTAAAGAAAAAACAAGATCCAGGGTGTGGCCTCTAAAATGAGTGGAGTCACCCACATGCTGAGTAAAGTGAAATGAGTCAGTGATGGATATAAAGTCTGCTGCTGCCTTACATGTGACATCATCAATGTGCAAATTAAAATCACCCAAAATCAGAACATTCTCCAGCTTAATAATGGAGGACAGAAAATCAGTGAATTCTGATAAAAATACACTAGCTGTGCCTGGAGGTCTATAAATTAAAATGCAATAAAACAACTTAAAAGAGCCTACTTTAATTATTTGTAGCTCAAATGAGGAGAACGAGGCTGGATTTACAAGTCTGCAGGAAAAACAGTCCTTGAACACGGCCGCAAGACCACCACCTCTACGCGCCTCACGGGGTGTGGCAAGAAGGGCACAGTTACCTGGACAGAGTTCCCGCAGATGAACGAAATCCAAACTTCGTTGCCAAGTTTCAGTTAAAAACATAAAATCCAGGGACTCCTTCGTAATCAATTCATTCAAAACGAATGACTTGTTGCTGATGGAGCGCGCGTTGAGGAGGGCCATGCGTAGCGATGACAGCTCGGCAGCCCCCACATCTGATGACAGCGGCACGTAGATCAAGTTGCTCACATCAGAAGAGCGTTTACGACGAGGAGATCCGTGATGGTGAGCACGATGATACCCATCCAGGCGGGTTGAAAAACATCCGGAAGACAGGCAGGTAGAGGTCCGCGCAGGCCCGGTTTCAGGTGACGTGTCAATCTCCCAGTTTAGTGAAACAGTTTGTAGACAGCGAGAAGCTCCGCGCTTCCCAATAAAATGTCGTCGGTCCAGTCTGAAGCGAACCTGGATACCAGCTCTAGATCCTCTTTTCCGCTTTTTACGTCTGTAACTTTGCAGGGGACACTCAGGTGAGCAGCAGACAAACGGAGGTGGACGACTCCCTGAGAAACTGCTCCAGCCGTCACGACAGCTCATCCACGACTTGTTAATCGCCAATAAGGCATCCCGGTCATAAACACGGGTTGCAAAAGTGGCAAAGTTTTCATCCAGACTGAAAAAAGTTAAATAATATAAAAATAGAAGCGCCGAATAAATAATGCGCAGAGGAGTAAAGCCGGCTGAGCCAAACACAGGCGCCATCATGCCACACCCTCAATGATGAAGACACTCTTAAGCCTCACTACAGTAATTAATAAAAAAAAAAAAATGCAGATATTACAACTTTATTAACAACAGCTTTAAATTCATCCACTTGAATTAGTGATATATACTGTATTTAGATTCAGCACTCCTCCAACACCTAAAGTAGCTAACATATTTACATTGAACAGTAAACAGAAATGAAGATAAGCACAACAAAACTCATAATATGATGATAATGTGGCTCACAGAGCAACAAATCTTGATTAAAGCTGCACATTTCTGACGAGGTTCATCTTTACCTGAAGCGTTCTTGTCCTGCAGTGTCCCAGATTTGCAGTTTGACCGTTTTGCTGACCACGCTGATAATCTTGGAGCCAAACTCCACTCCAATCGTGTGGTTGGATTCATCCTTAACTGGAGGAAAAATAAATAAAAACACGAATGTGATCCAACGTGTGCTTTCTGCGACCCTAAAGTATTAAAACTCCTGGTAGATATGAGATTTGCTGGCAGATGATGGTGGATTTTTTTTGCCACTAAAATACTACATTTGAATAACCTACTTCACCTTCATAACTTACATCTCTTCTCTATGAACTGGTGCAGCAAACAAGATTTGCCTGTCCCAGCATTCCCAATAACCAGGAATTTAAACAGGAAATCTGCAGAGACAAGCAATAAAACAACATTATGTTGAGGCAACACAACATTTATCTATCAATATTGTCAGCTGGCAGAGCTATTATCAGACAAAATTAATTTATTGTAGTTATAAGCCAGAAGATTTCTGTTACACATGTAGGCCTACTAGAAAATATGTGTTTATGGAGAAAAAAACAGATATGATTATTGTATTTATCTATTTCTTGTGTAAACACCGGAAAAAAAAAGCACCTGACTTGAATAGATAAACACTTCAGGATGAACCAGTTTATCCACAAATAACTTACACTGACACATGAATAAGTGCAGGTGGAACTGCGTTCAGAGTTATGCTAATGTGAAATAGGCAAATAGAACAGAAAACAAAACAAGGTGAAACAAGCTGTCCTGTCTTATAAAGCTTTACATGTCGGTACGTTTCGAGCTAAACACAACAGTAAACCTGACTGTTTGATCCCTGTGGACTTATCCACGCAGATAGCTCAGTTCTGTGATGAGAAACCTTCCCCCGGGGCTCAGAGTTAGCCTGTCAGCTGTGTGAACAGCCTGGGCACACCTGCCTCGGGCTGCTCTGGCTACACCGACATGTTCACGGTCCCCCGCCCGGTCAAACAGCCTCATTACCGTAAGACTCCGACATCGTCGACGCGGCGCTTTAGTAACACCAAAACGATGGGAGCGAGAAACACGCGTTGACAGACGTGCAGCTAGCTAAAAAGAGAAATTTAAGTCGCGTTTAGATCCGTTAACTCCAGCTGATTTCCACTTCCGACTTCCCTCGAACGCAGCTGTTTTTTCAAAATAAAAGCCTTCCGAGACCAAACGCTTTGACGGTCGGATGTAATGACGGCACATGACCACACGAGGGCGCTGTTGAAGGAAACTGCATTGTCTTGAGGTTTGGGGAAAAGCGTGCAAAACTACAAAATCTATTCTATTTTACAAAAAAGAGCTGTGAGAATTATTACAAGAAAGCCTTACTTTCATCCATCAAATATATTATTTAAACAACTCAAAGTACTGAAGTTTTATGATTTGGTGGACTACATGTATAATATTTTGTTAATAATGTATAGGGCTCATAAGACTACAATTCCTTCAAATGTTCAAATGTATTTCGTTAAGAGAGAAAGCTGCTACAGTCTAAAGGGAACTGAAATTTTTGCAAAGCCATAGAACTAAGGGACGGTTTATTTCAATACAGCGAGTGGAATTGTGGAATGGTTTGGGTAATGATGTTAAAGATGTAAACTCAGTGCTTATGTTTAAAAAAAATTGTCAAAACTAAATTGTTAACAAAATACTAAAAGTTTCAGTTAAGTGTTTAATGTTCTAGATATTTGTAGATTGTGAAAAGTTACAGTACTCTTTTTGCTCTGTTACTCTTAGAAGATTATTGTTTGAATTGATTGTTTGATTTGTTTTGTTTTTGGAAAAAAGGGGCAGATAAACTAATATTTCTTCTTCTTTCTGCCACCTTTCATTTTATGTCTTCTTTCATATAATATGTGATATGTTTTTTTGTTTTGTTTTTTGTTTTTAATGTAAAATGAGTAAATTTAAATAAATAAATAAACATTTCAGTGGATTTATGAATCGTTTAACAGTAAGAAGAAGTGTTACATGTTCAATACAATGAAATTCTGGTTTAGGAAGACTCTGTTCAAAAATGCAACCTGTTGCTTTCATCATTTCAAAACAAAGTTGACACTATCAGATCTCAGCTCCACAACCTCCCTGATCTTCGTTTGCCATCTACCCGTCTGTATTCTGGGTCCCTGAGCTGCTTTGATGAAGTTGTTCAGAGTGAGGTGGAGACCATCATCAAGAAAATGAAGCCTTCATCCTGCCCCCTGGATCCCTTCCCCTCATCTCTCATAAAATCCAATCACTCTGCAATAAGCCCATTAATCACACAAATAATAAATAAGTCTCTACAATCTGGTCATGTTCCACTGCCTCTAAAAACTGCCATCATTAGGCCTCTTCTGAAAAAATCTAATTTGGATCCCGTCATTTTTTCTAATTACCACCCAAATTCACACCTCCCATTTCTGTCTAAAGTGTTGGAAAAAGCAGTTGCTGCTCAGCTGCAGGTCCACCTACAACAACACTCTCTGTATGAGACGTTTCAGTCTGGCTTCCGAGCAGCTCACAGTACTGAGACTGCATTGCTGAGAGTTACCCAATGATGTCATCATGGCTGCTGACTGGTTCTCCCTCCATCCTTGTCCTCCTTGACCTCACTGCAGCTTTCGACACTGTGGACCATAGTATCCTCCTCCACCATCTTCATGTGGAGGTCGGTCTCTGTGACACTGTCCTGGACTGGTTTACATCTTTCCTCTCCAATAGGCTGGAATGTGTTAGTCTTGGCAATGCCACTTTCCAGACTGTCTGTGTCTCCTGTGGTGTCCCTCAAGGGTCAGTTCTGGGGCCCCTGCTGTTTTCCCTTTACATGTTGCCTTTAGGTCAAATCATTAATCAGTTCAACATTTCTTTTAACTGCTATGCCGACGACACACAGCTTTACATCAGGACTGGAACATCATCATCATCACCATTGTCATCTCCATCTTCACTCACTGCCCTCTCTGCCTGCCTGGAGGAAATAAGGGCATGGATGAATCAGAACTTTCTTCAATTAAACTGCTCCAAGACTGAGGCCATACTGATTGGCACCCCTCACCAAGTACAAACATCAACTATAACAACAATTTCCTTGACTGGTCAAGACATCCCCCTCTCCACCTCTGTTACAAATCTTGGAATAAAAATGGACTGTCATCTTACATTTGAAAATCACTGTTTAAAACCTGCTTCTTCCATCTTTGAAACATCTCCAAACTTCGCCCATCTCTAACTTTTTCTGATGCTGAGAAACTCGTCCATGCCTTTGTCTCCTCCAGGCTCGACTACTGCAACTCCCTGTTTATTGGAATCCCTGGCAAAAACCTTCAGAAGCTTCAATATATTCAAAACAGTGCAGCAAGGATTTTATTGAGAGCTCGTAAATTTGAACATATTACACCCATTCTCCATAACCTCCATTGGCTTCCTGTCACCTACAGAATTCAGTACAAAACTGCTCTCATTACACACCAATGCTTACATGGAACTTCACCTGACTATCTAAAGGACATTCTTGCACCATATTCATCCACCCGGTCTCTACGATCACAGAACAGTAATCTCCTTCACATTCCTCGAACCAAATTAAGGACCATGGGAGACCGGGCATTCTGTGTGGCTGCCCCCCACCTATGGAACTCCCTCCCTGACTACCTGAGAGCTCCACAGTCACTGGTTGACTTTAAACAAGGCTTAAAGACCTTTCTTTTTAAGCAAGCTTATTCTGCCTCCACATGATTTTATCTTTGATCTTAGTTGATATTATCATTGTTTTTAATTGATTTTATTATTGATTTTTGTTCTTTTAGCATTGATTTTACTTGATTTTATCACTTGTTTTTATTTGATCTTTGATTTTAGTTGCACTTTGTAGCACTTTGAGATTCTTGTTAATGAAAAGTGTGTTACAAATTAAATTCATTATTATTAATAATATTATTAGGTTTTCAAGAGAAAAATACATTTTGTAAAAATGTTCGATGGCTCTCCCTTGATAGAGAGGAACGATGGTTTGAGAGAGGAGTAAGGAGGCCATCTTTGTGAAAATAAACCGTCCATCATTAAACAGGACTGGAGGCCTCCGGGTTCAACTGTCCCCCTCTTACAATGCTGTTATTGCTAGTATCACTCAGCCCTCTGTGAATAGCAAACAACCATCAGGGTGCTAACGATCCATCGTTAGGCTGATGGTCCTCCTTGATCATGTGAGCAGCTGGTTTCGGCTGTCATCAGCCAACTGGTTGTGTAACACTGTGAGAGGGTGCTATTTATAAGACTGAGCTGAACACAGCACCTCAGACTGAGGAAGTCTTTCGGACGAAAGACGAAACGTTTCTACAATTTTTTTTTTTTTTTTTTTGTTTTTTGAATGTCCAGAGGACCAGACTTAGCTTTTTTAGATTTTTCTACCTGGATTATTGAGCATGCATCAGGGTGTTCGATGGCTCTGCTTTCCAAGTACAGTAGTGACGATTCATGTCTCGCAGCTTTTCTAGCTTTTTGATTTGACATTAAAAAAAAAATTGTGCTCTTACACTGTTTGGCCAGTTGGTGGAAGTGCATCCATCCATTACTGTACTGTACCTTTACCAGCAGCATGATATTTATTAAAGTGACTAATATATTTGCTGATTTAACTACAGAAAATAATTTTAATATTCAGTGTTTGAAATACGTATGACATTACCATAACACTTGAATATTATGAGTTGAATAAATAAATAATATAACCCAATAAAACCACAAAAAAGGTTAAATCATCTCACCTGGACTAGTTTTATTGATCAAGTCCAGCAGGGGGCGCTAAACACACATTTGACCTTCAACTGCCAGTTTGCCGGAGTAGAAGAAGAAGCACAGATGCTAGTGTGCTAGCCTAGCTGCAAGGCATTATTTTAATGAAAATGGCTACTGTGATCCCCATCAGACCGCCTTGCGATAGTAATCCTGCTACTCCGGGAGCACAGTCTATAAAGGTGACATTTACGTCCTTTCAGTCATCTATAGGTTTGTTTCAGGCTATGCAGCCGTAACCTCCGTTCAGACTGACTGTAGCAACATTAGCATCATTCCTTTGTTTTCAATCGTATGTTTAGTTCAAGTCTTGTTCGGTTTTATTGTAAGTTGTCATGTGTGTCATTTGACTGGTGCGAGCACAAAACGGGACTTTAAATGTGTAACATTGATTTTGTTTTTCCTGCGTTTTCAGCTTTTATGTAAAAATAATAGTTTTGCTTTTAACAAACACATCCGTAAGCTTATTTCACTGAAATTTGCGTTATCAAATATATTTTTCAGTGACCCCCTGAAAACATTCCTGTGTAGCATGCAAGGCATATAATAATCGTGTTAAAATGGATGCCTGCTAATATAAATTCATTCATTCAAACTTTATTTAGGCAGATTAATCCCATTGCGCCTCGAGGACTCCTTTACAAGAGAGACCTGGCTACAAACAAAGAATGATGACAACAGCAACAGTAGATTTTCCATGGACAATCAACAAGCATAAGAGAGGCATACAGATTATTATTATATATTTTTAACAAGTTAAACAAAGATATCAAAGTAGCAAAACACAGATTATAAGGCAGATGTAGAAAATCAAAAACAGGAACATGAAATATATTCTGCCAAAATGTCATTGTGCGGAAATTAATTTTACATATTGGACAATATGTCGATGTAATTAATGGTAAATGGAGCTTATTTATATAGCGCCTTCCAGCCCCCTATGAGGGGCCCCAAAGCGCTTAACAATACCAGCCATACACACATTCATACACCGGTAGCGGTAGCCTGCCATGCAAGGCGCTGCCAGTCCTACCGGGAGCGACTCGGGGTTAAGTGTCTTGCCCAGGGACACAACGAGGTATGCCGTGACCGGGGATCGAACCCGGGACCTTCCGGTCCTGAGCCGGCTGCCCTGCCTCTACACCATCTCGGCCCCTAGATTAATGTCTGTCATTGTAAATAAATAAATAATAATTACACCCTGTTGTTTCTAACACTTTGTGGCTTCTTTACATAGAGTAAATTCTTTTTTTTTTTGGTCTTCTATTTTATATTCAATGAAAACTAATTCACAAAGAAATCACTCTGTAGTATTTAGTGAGAAATCACTGTCATATTTGTCATGTAGTCTGGTGTGGAAACACGTATAAAACCACTTGGTATTATAGTCATTACACTTTTAACTTCATTTGCCTGCCAACTGTATAGGTGCCCACAAAAAGCCTAAAATGTAAAGCTTAATTTACTTTTGGGTTTAAACACGACCAAGCAGTATACGCACATGTCACTGTCATTGATTTATGTAATTTATATAAGTTTATATTTAAGTTGTAATCTGTTGTTTTCGCCTTGTCTTTAGGAAGATGTAATAGAAGAAGTGTCCAATGATGGCAGCCAGCCTCCTAAAAGAAGGAGAATGGGTTCAGGGGACAGCTCAAGAAGCTGTGACACCTTCAGCCAAGAGCTTGGGTAAGTTAGCTGGATACTAAGACTTAAGTGGTTAGAGCAGTCGTCCTCCAGTGGAGGGTTGGGGGTTTGATTCCACCAGCAGTCACATGCTGAAGTGTCCCTGGTCAAGATACTGAACCCCTCATTGCCTCTGATGTCAGAGTCAGAGATTCTTTATTGTCATTCGCACCACATGTACATGTGATGAAACAAGATTATGTGTTATGTATGTGTGTCCATCGGTGTATGAATGTGATCTAAAGGAGGGATTAGTCTAAAGGTTCGGATCAACTTTGTAGAGCTGGTGAAGATTCTCAGTCGTCCAGGACAAGATAAAATCAAAAAAGGCAATCAATACAGAACAACTGGACTTTATTTGTAGCAAACAAGACGTTTCGCTTTTCATCCGAGGAGCTTTATCAATTCAGTGAGGAGACACTGGGGCGAAGTTATGAGTATCTTTGTAGAGATGTAGAGTATCTTTGTAGAGATGTAGTAGAGTGCTGTATGAATGTTTGTGGAGGTAAATTAGGGCATTGTGTTGTGAAGTGCTTTGAGTATCTTGATTAGATTGAAAGGTGCTATATACAGTAAGTACAGTCTATTTACTTGGTGCACTTTGCTGTCAAATTTGACCTAGTCTTGTGGTTCCAAATTGTATTTTTTTTTAACATCTTACCCTAATGGGGGGCGGCCGTGGTGTAGTGGTAATGGCAGTCGTCTCCCGATCGGAAAGTTGGCGGTTCGACTCCCGGGACCCGCACCATGTGTCGTTGTGTCCTTGGGCAAGACACTTAACCCTGAGTTGCTCCCGGTAGGACTGGAAAGCACCTTGCATGGTAGTCTGCCGCCACCGGTTTATGAATGTGTGTAGCATTCAATATATGTGTAGCACTTTGAGATTTTCAGTAATGAAAAGTGCGTTATAAATTGAATTAATTATTATTATTATTATTATTAATGGCAATCCACTTTTTTAGGCCAACATATTTCCCTGCAGAAAACCTGACAGAATACAAGTGGCCATCTGATGAAACAGGAGAATATTATATGCTCCAGGAGCAGGTCAGCGAGTATTTGGGAGTGACATCATTCAAGAGAAAGTATCCTGGTAAGAATGAGAACACTTTTGCACTAAAGATTGAATGATGAGCCTCCCTTCTAAATTGGTTTTGGATATAAAAATAATTTGTTGAATGACAAAATGTGAGCTAGAGTAGTCCTTAACATTTTGGTGAAGAACTCCGGTTTAAATAATAATTGTGAAATTAAAAAGTGGCTCAGAAGTGATGCTTTATCTTTTGTCTTTATTCGTTTTTCCTGTGTAAGAGTACCACGTTTTGTTTATCAGTGTTTTAAAAAAAAATTCTTCTGTTGTAGATATGGAAAGAAGAGACTTGTCCCACAAAGAGAAGCTCTACCTTCGTGAACAAAATGTTATCACAGAGACACAATGCACTCTGGGTACAAACAAATCCATAAACTAAGACTCTCTTACGTAGCATGCACACTTGTCTCACTTTGGTTTATAAAATGCTCCCATACTCTTAACGTGATACAAGTTTTGTTGTTGTCTGCAGGTCTGACAGCTCTGCGGAGCGATGAAGTGATCGATCTGATGATAAAGGAGTATCCCTCCAAACATTCAGAGTATTCTGTCATACTGCAGGAAAGAGAGCGACAAAGAATAGCAAAAGAGTACTCTGTAAGTAAAGACAGCAAAAATATATTGTAGTTTTGTTTTAATGAAAGTAAAAATAACAGGTATGGACTCGTTCTTCAAATTTTTGTTGTTGTTGTAGCAAATGCAGCAGCAGAATCCTCAGAAGGTGGAGGCTAGTAAGGTTCCTGAGTACATAAAGGAGGCAGCAAAGAAGGCTGCAGAGTTCAACAGTAACTTCAACAGGGAGCGTATGGAGGAGAGGAGAGCGTACTTTGATCTCCAGACACATGTAAATCCAACTTGAAATGACAGATAGTTTCACATCGAAGCAACATTATTCATGGATATGCATTCAGTTTAATTTCAGAGTTCAATTTTCTTTTGCATTTGTCCCAGATTATCCAGGTACCACAGGGCCGATTCAAGGTGCTGGCTCCAGAACTAACCAGAAGTGGTCCGTACCCCGTGGCTCTCATACCAGGACAATTCCAAGATTACTACAAAAGGTAATGTTCACACACAAAAAATAATAATTTGCTTATATTTTACTTTGTTTTTATTCACCATAACCAACGTTTCGATATAAAATACAAACCGGATTCCAAAAAAGTTGGGACACTAAACAAATTGTGAATAAAAACTGAATGCAATGATGTGGAGATGGCAAATGTCAATATTTTATTCGTAATAGAACATAGATGACAGATCAAAAGTTTAATCTGAGTAAATGTAACATTTTAAAGGAAAAATATGTTGATTCAAAATTTCACAGTGTCAACAAATCCCAAAAAAGTTGGGACAAGTAGCAATAAGTGGCTGGAAAAAGGAAATTGAGCATATAACGAACAGCTGGAAGACCAATTAACACTAATTAGGTCAATTGACAACATGATTGGGTATAAAAAGAGCTTCTCAGAGTGTCAGTGTCTCTCAGAAGCCAAGATGGTAAGAGGATCACCAATTCCACCATTGTTGCACAGAAAGATAGTGCAGCAATACCAGAATGGTGTTACCCAGCATAAAATAGCAAAGACTTTTAAGTTATCATCATCAACCGTGCATAACATCATCAAAAGATTCAGAGAATCTGGAACAATCGCTGTGCGTAAGGGTCAAGGCCGTAAAACTCTACTGGATGCTCGTGATCTCCGGGCCCTTAAACGTCACTGCACCTCAAACAGGAATGCCACTGTCAAGGAAATAACAGAATGGGCTCAGGAATACTTCCAGAAAGCATTGTCAGTGAACACAATCCACCGTGCCATCCACCATTGCCAGCTGAAACTCTACAGTGCAAAGAGGAAGCCATTTCTAAGCAAGCTCCACAAGCTCAGATGTTTGCACTGGGCCAGGGGTCATTTAAAATGGAGTGTGGCAAAATGGAAGACTGTTCTGTGGTCAGATGAGTCACGATTTGAAGTTCTTTATGGAACACTGGGACGCCATGTCATCCGGACCAGAGAGGACAAGGATAGCCCAAGTTGTTATCAACGCTCCGTTCAGAAGCCTGCATCACTGATGGTATGGGGTTGCATGAGCGCTTGTGGCATGGGCAGCTTGCATGTCTGGAAAGGCACCATTAATGCAGAGAACTATGTTCAGGTTCTAGAACAACATATGCTCCCATCTAGACGTCATCTCTTTCAGGGAAGACCCTGCATTTTTCAACAAGATAATGCCAGACCACATTCTGCAGCAATCACAACATCATGGCTACGTAGGAGAAGGATCCAGGTACTGAAATGTCCAGCCTGCAGTCCAGATCTTTCACCTATAGAGAACATTTGGTGCATCATAAAGAGGAAGGTGCGACAAAGAAGGCCCAAGACGATTGAACAGTTAGAGGCCTGTATTAGACATGAATGGGAGAGCATTCCTATTTCTAAACTTGAGAAACTGGTCTCCTCTGTCCCCAGACGTCTGTTGAGTGTTGTAAGAAGAAGGGGGGATGCCACACAGTGGTAAAAATGGACTTGTCCCAACTTTTTTGGGATTTGTTGACCATGAAATTTTGAAACAACCTATTTTTCCCTTAAAGGTGCTATATGTAATTTCTGGAACACGCTGGAACTTAGGAAAATTTTGAACAGAGACACGTTTCTGGTCCCTCCCCCTCAGAGCCATATATGGCTCTGCTCCCTCTTGCTCTCGGTGAAATTCAGCTCTGCTTCCTTAACTCCGCCTCCACTGCATGTCCTGTCAGCCGCTGCATATGTTAATAAAACGTTCTAAAAAATAAAATAAAAACAGGGAGCGCTGGTCCAGCACACCAGAACACCATGAAATCTGCAGAGCGCAGCCACGTTGGACATGAGTTTAATTAGCTCGTGACAAATTCATTAATTTCCTCAATTCATTCATGGACTCAGCAGAGGAGGAAGCGATCACTTGACTTTTGGCAAAAAAACAAAAGAAAAGTCCAGATCAGGGATGAAGAAGGGGAATTTAATACATTTGTGTCACATACAAAACAGTTTTGCATCGCTTTGCAATACTTTGAACGAGAACCTGCGCGGCCGCTGCGGGCTGGGACAGGCGGGGGCGTGGGTTAGGAGCGTGAGAAGCTCTGTTTTTATTGGCTGGTTAACGGCGGGTCACTGTGTTTTTGAAATGCTTTTAGAGAAGCAAGGGGACTATAGTTTTTTTCAGAGATTACTTGTCTAACATCAGTCTGTCAGGAGATAGTGACAGAGTGAAGAAATATGTTAAAAAAATATTGTTAGAAAAGTTACATATAGCAGCTTTAAAATGTTACATTCTCTCAGTTTAAACTTTTGATCAGTGATTTGTGTTCTATTCTGAATAAAGTATTAGATGTTGGCACCTCCACATCATTGCATTCAGTTTTTATTCACAATTTGTTTAGTTTCCCAACTTTTTGGAGATAATCCTGTAATTCTGACTGGAGGAGAGCTGTCTGATGTGTTGCTTTAGGACTGTTTAACAAAAACAGACATTTAGTCATGTGTGCATTTTTACTTACAGAGACGAAAACAAACAATTTTCTTATTTTCTATTTTACCACTGCAGGTTTCAGGTTCACATTTCATACAACGGGACTTCTTTGTCATTGCTCACATGTATTTAATCATAAAACATGTATTAATCCTCCTGCTGCCCTTGGATCAAAACATCATATGGGGCCTCAGTTTTAAAACTCGGGCCTTACGGGTGATTTGGCAGCAAGCGGGTTAAATGCAACTGATAAGAGTAAAAAGCTGGAGTTTGAACCATGTGTGTATAAAAAAACACATTTATAAAAGAACTGTAGTAGTTGTGCCTAAACACAATATTTTAGTGTTATAAGCATTTGAGCTTGGAATATTTTCAGCTTTTTTCACAATCGGAGTGATGCAAACTTTCTGAAACACATATTGAAGCCTGTTAGGAATTATGATAATTGTCCAGTTGTTGCTATTATTCCAAGCAAGGCCCATTCCCTCAGGTTGCTATTTGACATGCCCAACAAAATCAATAATTATTCTTGAGAAACTACCAAATTAATATTTTTCATTTTAAAATCCCATTAAAGCACTAAAGCTCTATTATATGTTGTTCATGATACTCACTTTTATCATCTTTGTTTAGCAAATAAACACGTTAGCATTTTCCCAAAAAGCAGGGATCAGTTTAAACCACAGTTTGGTTACTTTAGCAACTATTTGGTCATGAACTTTCTGTTGAACAAACATATATATTTTTTTATTTTCCTTGGTAACAAATGTTCTCTTGTTGCAATTTATCAAATAAACATATATTTTGTCAATATTCATGGCAGCACACAAACAATTTTTGTCCTTCAAGATGAACCGAATATGATATAAAGACTTAAGACATAATTTCACTGTGAAAGGAAAAATATGCAGTTGATTTTACTTTAAGAGAACTTGAGGCTCTTTTGATGTTCTACAGGCTTCAGCTCATAATCCTCACACAGTCATGTGGACTTGATGTCAGTGTGCATTTATCAGCTACAAGAATGTTGGAGAAGTATGCAGACCAGCAGGTTGTGAATGGATTATGGCAGCAGTTTTCAGTATGAATAGGTTAGAGTTTTACAAAAATTACTGTTTCTTTGACCTGAAATCTACACCCATATGTGCAGCACTAATTTGATATTTATTGTCAATATAAATCCATATTTTATTAATTAACAAATGCTTAGTTTCTGAATAAATGAATAAATAATAGAGATTTTAAAGCTTTATTCTGACTGCACCTATAGTTGTATTTCAGATAATGTCACAGCTGCATAAAGAACCATCAACAAACAGAAGAAAAGTAGCAACTGCTTACCTCCAGCAGGAGGACCGATGAAGCCTCCGATACTCCTGAACAGCATAAAGAGACCCAGTCCACTGTCAAATCCCTCCAACGTCACGATGTCCACGATAGAAGTGACATGAAGGGCCACCAAGCAACCGAACAGGAAACCATAGAGCAACGAAAAGCCAAGGACGGCCCAGAAGTTGTGGCTGATGGGTAGCAGAAGCAGCACCACCCCGGTCAGGGTGGTGACGATGACCAGCAGCTGCAGGTTCCTCAGAAGCCTCATGTTAGCGAGCCACCCACAGAACAACCTCCCTGCCAGGTCAGCCACTGCCAACACAGACAGGATGAAGGCTGGCCAGTACATCTCAATCCCCAAACTGGCGGAGAAGGGCACCAGGAACAGAGTGGGGATAAAAAACCCTGCTGCTGCAAAGACTGCAAACAGGATGTAGAGAAGAAGTTCAGGTTGTTTCAGGAGGGAGCACCGAAATATAACCTTCCTCTTTGAAGGGAGCACAGCAGCATCGTCTTCTGAAGTGGTCAGGGTTGTCTCTAGAGGTCTCATGAGTGCTCCGCACACACACAGGTTCAGCTGAAGGCCGCTGATGATGAGCAAAGCGCCCTGCCAGGTGTACGTCTCAATGAGCCACTTGAAGAGGGGACTGAACACCATGGAAAAGACACACTCCCCTGAGCTGGCAAGGGCGTAGGCGATGGGCCGCCACCTCGCAAAGTAGTGATTCACCATGCTCATGGCAGGAACCCACGAGAAGGAAATGCCTGTTCCTGGAAAAACAAAATGGAAACACTTACTCCAAACCACGTAGGTATATTTATCCCATACATGGTTAAAAACATTTCTATGACCGTTTATTTATTCCTTCTCTCAAATATTGTTCACAAATTTGTGTAAATCTGTGTTAATGAGCACTTCTCCTGCAGAGAAAACCCATCCCCCTCACAGGAGTGGCATATCAAGATGCTGATTTGACAGCACGATTATTGCACAGGTGTGCCTGAGGCTGACCACAATAAAAGGCTGACCACAATAAAAGGCCACTCTAAACGGTGTAGTTTTATCACACAGCATGAGGGAACACACATTTGGCATGCTGACTGCAGGAATATCCACCAGAGCTGTTGCCCATAAATTGAACGTTCATTACCATAACCATCTCCAAAAGATTTTTTCTGAGAATTTGGCAGTGCATCCAATTGGCCTCTCAACCGCAGGCACATCCAGGTCCTTCTAAAAAAAAAAAAAAAAAGCATATTGTGATAAAGGTCAGTATTTTCCATAATGTAATGATAAAAATGAAACTTTCATATATTTTAGATTCATTGCACACCAACTGAAATATTTCAGGTCTTTTATTGTTTTAATACTGATGATTTTGGCATACAGCTCATGAAAACCCAAAATTCCTATCCCAAAAAATTTGCATATGCTAATAACAATAACAACAATATGCTAATTTTTTTAGAAGGACCTGTATAACCACACCAGCCCAAGAGCTTCACATCCAGCATGTCTGTGATCAGCCACCTGACCAGCTGCTGCAACAATTGGTTTGCGTAACCAAAGAATTTCTGCACAGACTGTCAAACTCTCAGGGAAGCTCACATGCATGCTCATCAATCTCATCTGGCTCTCCACCTGACTGCAGTTTGTTGTCGTAGCCAACTTTAAGAGGACAAATGCTCACATTAGATGGCGTATGGCATGTTGGCAAGGTGTCTCTATGTTGTGAAGTGAGTGGCCCATGGTGACGGTGGGGATATGATATGGGCAGGTGTATGTTATGGACAACGGACACAGGTGCATTTTATTTTTTGGAATTTTGAATGAACAGAGATAACGTGACAAGATCTTGAGACCCATTGTCGTGCCATTTATACATGACCACCACTTCATGTTGCAGGATGTCATTTGCACGCTCCCTCAAATCTAGTAACAGCTGTGGCATTGTGCCGTACATTTTTACAGTGGCCTTTTATTGTGGCAAACCTAAGGCACACCTGTGCAATAGTCATGCTGTCGAATCAGCATCTTGATCTGCCACACCTGTGAAGTGGATGGATTATCTCGGCAAAGAAGAAGTGCTCACTAACACAGATTTACACTTATTTGTGAACATTTGACAGAAAAAGCCTAATGTGTATATTTAAGTCTTAGATCTTTGAATTGAGCTCATGAAAAATGGGAGCTATAGTTTTGTTTAGTGTACTTTGATCATAAATCAACCAGTTGAACCATTTGAGTTTCTAGGGAATCAAATATAAGAATTAGGAGTTCATAGACTGAAGTCTTTGTGTTGTGAAACCAAAACAAGTTCCACTGAAAACTATTGATGGGATTTTTTTTCAATCTAACCTTTCCTGTTCAACGGTCTTTGTTTCTGCTGCTGTCGAGTACAGATTACTCAGACGTACATTATCACTGCTCACCACCGAGGGCCAGGTGGAAGCGTAAGGATTTAGATGGGACATGTTGGGAGGCTTGGGGTAGGATATCATTCAAGGTCAGGGTGGTTGGACTTTATATGTCTGGACTGAAATTTTGACGTGCTTTATGTTTTTTGTGCTGTGATGATTTGGGTTTAGTGCTTTTTGCAGAATTTTACAGGGCCACAAGAGGAGGATGATGTTGGATCAGACTTTCTGATGTGTGTGTTCCTGTTAATAAATTTTTTTTTTCCCAGTGCATGGAAATGCCAAAACTATTGTACATTTGAAACAAGAAAGTTCATGCTCAATAATCCAGGTATCAAATCCGATAATTCTCAATCAGGTCATCTGGACAGTTTCTTTTTAATAGAAACATTTCACCCTCACTCCAGAGGGCTTCATCAGTCTGAGTAGTTCCAGCACACTATCACCCCACCAAGCCGTAAACAACTTAAGGCTCCAGCAAACTGGTTGGTCCACTTAAGTTGTTTACGGCTTGGTGGGGGGACAGTGTGCTGGAACTACTCTGACTGATGAAGCCCTCTGGAGTGAGGGTGAAACGTTTCTACTAAAAAGAAACTGTCCAGATGACCTGATTGAGAATTATCGGTATTGTACATTTGGGTTTTATAAAACCTTTTATCGTATTTTGCATAGACCCTAAAACTAACGTACAAATACAATAATTATCATTTATCTGGGATCACTGGGATATGGAGAATTGCATGTATGGTTGTCTGCGTCTTCTGTGGTTCATGGTTTGGAGCGTTGCTGAAATGTAATTTATAGTTTTTTTGAACAGCAGCTGTTTTGTGTGGGGCCTGCCTTTTGGTCTGGGTTCTTATCTGCCTCTCACTGACTTCACATTTGGGTGGGGTGGCTGTGGTGGGCTGCTGGTAGCAGCATTGTCCTTTCCCTTTAGTTTTGGTTCTCTTTTGCAAGTCTTGTGCAGATGTGTGGGTAATAATAATAATAATAATGAATTCCATTTATAATGCACTTTTCATTAATAAAAATCTCAAAGTGCTAAAAAGTGGCTGTTGCTCTCTTGGCACACATCCCTGCAGGGTTGGGTTGTGGTTTTGAATGTTGGCTGCATTGACACCCTTCAATGTTTCTTCATGGATTTTATAGTTAAGGTTATTATTGTGAATACAGTATTATGATTGCTGTTAAAATCACGGTTAGAATTATTTACAGTTAATCACTATTTAAGCATTTTTCCCCATTATTATTGCTAACATAAGTAATAGTTTTTTTGTTTTCATTAATGCAGCTTCCTTTACATATTTTACAGCTCGTTATTGAGCAACTGTCAATAACCAACAGAAATGGTCTATACATGTAGTCAGTTGTGAATGTTTTTCCCTTCCTTTTTCATCTTTTAACATACTACATTTCATTTTATTTGCCAATTTATATCCTCGATTTTCTCAACCGTTTCATTTTTGTCTGTCACCTGTTTGTAATTATTGCCAGCTTATGCAATAAAACTGCTACGCCTTTAATAAGATTTGATTAGGCGCAAGTACAAACCGGATTCCCAAAAAGTTGGCACACTAAACAAATTGTGAATAACAACTGAATGCAATGATGTGGAGATGGCAAATGTCAATATTTTATTCGTAATAGAACATAGATGACAGATTACAAGTTTAATCTGAGTAAATGTAACATTTTAAAGGAAAAATATGTTGATTCAAAATTTCAGTGTCAACAAATCCCAAAAAAGTTGGGACAAGTAGCAATAAGTAGCTGGAAAAAGGAAATTGAGCATATAACGAACAGCTGGAAGACCAATTAACACTAATTAGCTCAATTGACAACATGATTGGGTATAAAAACAGCTTCTCAGAGTGTCAGTGTCTCTCACAAGCTAAGATGGTAAGAGGGTCACCAATTCCACCATTGTTGCGCAGAAACCAAGTGCAGCAATACCAGAATGGGGTTACCCAGCGTAAAATAGCGAAGACTTTTAAGTTATCATCATCAACCGTGCATAACATCATCAAAAGATTCAGAGAATCTGGAACAATTGCTGTGCGTAAGGGTCAAGGCCGTAAAACTCTACTGGATGCTCGTGATCTCCGGGCCCTTAAATGTCACTGCACCTTAAACAGGAATGCCACTGTCAAGGAAATAACAGAATGGGCTCAGGAATACTTCCAGAAAGCATCATCAGTGAACACAATCCACCGTGCCATCCGCCGTTCAATCAATCAATCAATCAATCAATCACCTTTATTTTACCAGGTAGAGCCCGTTGAGATCGAGATCTCTTTTACAAGGGTGACCTGGTCAAGGGGTCAGCAGCACACATCACATGGTAATTGACAATAAGCATTTGCATTTACCAAAAAAGAAAATAAAGAAAACTACAATCACAATAATAGATGTTGACAGTTCAAAACCAACAGGATAGGACAGATTTCTTTTTACATTATACACCTAACAAGCAGACAGACATCAGTTGAGTAGATAAAGCTAAAAATCAACAATGACATGTATATTGGATAAGTATAGTGTTTAGAAACATCTGCAATGGTCAAGTTGCTTGATGACATTATCTAATACGGTTGACATGAAGGATCTAGGAGAGATGAGTGTTGATAGTTTCTAGGAGAGATGAGTGTTGATAGTTTCAGATCTTTCTGTAAGTGGTTCCAGGCTGAGGGGACGGCAAAGCTGAATGCTCTTTTTCCTAGTTCAGTTCTGACCGAAGGAACTGACAGGAGGACTAGATCGTTAGAGCGCAGGGAGTAATGACTGTGTGATGTTTGTATTAAGGAGGTAAGGTATGACGGGATAGGTTTAGGAGGGTCTTATATATGAAGGATATCCAGTGAGTGTATCTGCGAGTGCTGAGAGATGACCAGCCAGATTTGACGTAAAGCTCACAGTGATGAGTGTGATAACTGGAGTCAGTAATGAACCGAAAGGCACCGTGATAAATGGAGTCTAAGGACTGTAGGTATTTTGATGCAGCACTCATGTACAGCACGTCACCATAATCTAATATGGGCATGAATGTTGCAGCTACTAATGTTCTCCTGGCTTTGCATGAAAAGCAGGATTTGTTTCTGAAGTAGAAACCTAGCTTCAGTTTGAGTTTAGTGGCCATTTTGAAGATATGGGTTTTAAATGACAGTTCATTGTCAATGTTGAAACCTAAATATTTGTAGGTGGAGACCATTTCTATTTGTTTTCCCTCTTGGATTCCAATTTGAGGTGGGTTCTCTGGTTGCTGCTTTCAGTTGGATAGAACCATGATCTTGCTTTTGTCGGCATTTAGGACCAGTCTAAGTTTTGGCAGACATGACTGGATAATATTAAAAGCATCCTGAAGAGAGGTGAACGCTTGGCTGAGGGAGGATGAACAGCAATAGATGATAGTGTCATCTGCGTAATAATGGTGGGAGGCATTTGACAGATCACTGCAAAGATCGTTGATGTATAGGGAGAAAAGAATGGGACCCAAGACAGAACCCTGTGGCACCCCTTTTACAACATCTAAGAAAGTAGAGGAGGATCCAGCTACATGAACAGACTGTGTTCTGTCAGTTAGGTAGTTGGTGAACCAGGAGACTGCAAGTTTTGATAGACCAGAGTGTTCCAGGATGTTTGTCAATAGTCTGTGATCAACTGTATCAAATGCCTTGGACACGTCTATAAATAGGGCAACACAGAATTGTTTGCAGTCCAGGGGCCTCATGTACAAAGACTTGCGTGGATTTCTTACTGAGAAGTGACGTACGGACAAATCCAGAAAAGTGTCTACGCACAAAAAAATCCAGATTTATCAAACCCTGCGTACACCTGAATCCACGCACATTCCTTTTGTACATCACGATGAACGTGGAACTGAGCGCACATGAGAGAGTGGCCGACTCCGCCTTTGACACGCCTCCGTATGAATATGCAAAGTCATTCAAATATGCCATGCACGACAGGAATGTCGTCTCTGCTCCATTGCAAATCATGTCGGAACGTGGAAAAAAGAGGAACTTCACGGACTGTGAACAGGAATCACTTCTGAGTGAGGCAGAGAAGCACGGAAAAAGGTTTTATTCGGCACGCCTAGCGCAAAACATACCATCCACTTTTAAACAAGAAGTTGACCCATCTGCTCTAACATGCCTGTATAGGTTAGTGGTGAGCGCGCCCGCCCTTCGTCCCAAAGGTCGTGAGATCGACTCCCCCTTGGTACAACGTTTATTTTTTTCATTCCAGATTTAAAGAACACAGGAAAACTATTTAATAAAACAACAAGAAATAGAACAATACATGAAATGAAAGGAAGCAGACGATTTCTTGTTTTGTAAATAGTTTTCATGTGTATTTAAATCTGGAACGAAAAAAAAAAAAGAGAAACGTTGTACCATGCGAGATTCGAACTCATGACCTTTGGAACTAAAGGCAACCGCGCTACACACTGACCTAAACGTAGGCGTGTTGGTACAGCTTGGTTAACTTCTTATTTAAAGAAATCACATCTCATTGTTGTCAATATCGTTGCCACTATTTGGCGCATGCTTTTATATCCACTCATCTAATTGCGTCCATGTGGATGTAATAATTGTTAATCATGTGTGTTTGGTGGGATTTATGATTATTTTCATATCATGGACACAGTTTCTCTGAATAACCTGTAAGTGTCGCCAAAGGAAATATAACCACAGAAACGTGCGTACGCAAGCAGGGGAGCAGCCGTGGATTTGTACGTGGATGCGCAGATATTCCCGTTCATATCAGATTTGATACATACGCCACTTTGCGTGGAAAGTGACGTGCGCAATGTTTTTGTGCGTGCGCACGGTTGATACATGAGGCCCCAGGGCATGTATGATGTCATTTAATACTTTGAGAACTGTAGTGACAGTGCTGTGCTGTTTTCTGAATCCTGACTGGAATTGTGATAGAATATGGTTTGATTGTAGGAAATCAGTTAGCTGATCACAGACAAGTCTTTCAAACAGTTTGGCAAGAATGCATAATTTAGAAATTGGTCTGTAGTTGTTGACATTAGTTGGTTCACCCCTTTTAGCAGAGGGAGAACAAAAGCTGATTTCCAGATTTTGGGAATTGTATTTGTGTTGAGACTGAGATTGAAAATATATGAAAGAGGTTCAGTAATGAAATCTGCAGCTTAGGAAAAGTGGTTGTATGTTGTCAGCTGGAAAAAGGAAATTGAGCATATAACGAACAGCTGGAAGACCAATTAATACTAATTAGCTCAATTGACAACATGATTGGGTATAAAAAGAGCTTCTCAGAGTGTCAGTGTCTCTCACAAGCTAAGATGGTAAGAGGGTCACCAATTCCACCATTGTTGCGCAGAAACCAAGTGCAGCAATACCAGAATGGGGTTACCCAGCGTAAAATAGCGAAGACTTTTAAGTTATCATCATCAACCGTGCATAACATCATCAAAAGATTCAGAGAATCTGGAACAATTGCTGTGCGTAAGGGTCAAGGCCGTAGAACTCTACTGGATGCTCGTGATCTCCGGGCCCTTAAATGTCACTGCACCTTAAACAGGAATGCCACTGTCAAGGAAATTCATTCAACCTTTATTTAGTCAGGTAAATCTTTTGAACCTCATGGGCTCATTTACGAAAGCGACCTGCTAAAACTAAAGAACAATGAACAGCAGTGGTAGAATTTCCTTAAACAATAAACAATAAACAAACAAACAATAAACAATAGAAAACAAAAGAGAGAAAAAAACAAAAGAAAGTTTTTTTTTTTTTTTTTTTTTAACAAAGTATCAAAAAACTAGCAAAACATTATAAGGTAGACGTATAAAATCAAAGTAATAAATAACAGAAGAGAACAGAACAGTAAGAAATAACAGAATGGGCTCAGGAATACTTCCAGAAAGCATCATCAGTGAACACAATCCACCGTGCCATCCGCCGTTCAATCAATCAATCACCTTTATTTTACCAGGTAGAGCCCGTTCAGATCGAGATCTCTTTTACAAGGGTGGTCTGTAGTTGTTGACATTAGTTGGTTCACCCCTTTTAGCAGAGGGAGAACAAAAGCTGATTTCCAGATTTTGGGAATTGTATTTGTGTTGAGACTGAGATTGAAAATATGGGAAAGAGGTTCAGTAATGAAATCTGCAGCTTAGGAAAAGTGGTTGTATGTTGTCAGGTCCTGCTGCTTTGCGTGTGTCAAGAGTTTTTAGAGCATTTAGAACCTCAGTGGGAGATACTGATTCGAAGTCAAAACGATTTGTGACCTGTTTGTCTAGCACGTGTGGAGTTGGGGGTGGATTGGCATCAGTTTGCTCAGCAGATAACATTTCAGGATGTGTAGATTCAAACAGGGAGCCAAAGTGTTCATTAAAACAGTTAAGAATTGATGATTTGTCTGACAGAATACCTGAGCTGGTCATGATGGAGCTGGGTAAATCAGTGGATGTTGTCTGACCAGAATTTGATTTTACTGTTTGCCAAAACCTTTTTGGATCATTTAGATTTTTGGTGGATTCGTCCAGGTAGTAATTTGATTTTGCATTTCTAATTAGGGTTGTGCATTTGTTCCCAAGCTGCCGGAAGCTGAGCCAGTCATGTTCGGTTTTTGATTTTCTGGCCTTAGCCCAGGCAGCATCTCTTTCTATGAGCAGATTTCCTATCTTAGGGGGAAACCAAGGATTTTTTCGTCCCTTTATTCTGTATTTACGGTATGGAGCATGTGTGCTGATTACGTTTTGAAAACCCTCATAGAAGTAAGCCAGTGCAAGTTCCAGCTGAAACTCTACAGTGCAAAGAGGAAGCCATTTCTAAGCAAGCTCCACAAGCTCAGACGTTTGCACTGGGCCAGGGGTCATTTAAAATGGAGTGTGGCAAAATGGAAGACTGTTCTGTGGTCAGATGAGTCACGATTTGAAGTTCTTTATGGAACACTGGGACGCCATGTCATCCGGACCAGAGAGGACAAGGATAGCCCAAGTTGTTATCAACGCTCCGTTCAGAAGCCTGCATCACTGATGGTATGGGGTTGCATGAGCGCTTGTGGCATGGGCAGCTTGCATGTCTGGAAAGGCACCATTAATGCAGAGAACTATGTTCAGGTTCTAGAACAACATATGCTCCCATCTAGACGTCATCTCTTTCAGGGAAGACCCTGCATTTTTCAACAAGATAATGCCAGACCACATTCTGCAGCAATCACAACATCATGGCTACGTAGGAGAAGGATCCGGTACTGAAATGTCCAGCCTGCAGTCCAGATCTTTCACCTATAGAGAACATTTGGCGCATCATAAAGAGGAAGGTGCGACAAAGAAGGCCCAAGACGATTGAACAGTTAGAGGCCTGTATTAGACATGAATGGGAGAGCATTCCTATTTCTAAACTTGAGAAACTGGTCTCCTCTGTCCCCAGACGTCTGTTGAGTGTTGTAAGAAGAAGGGGGGATGCCACACAGTGGTAAAAATGGACTTGTCCCAACTTTTTTGGGATTTGTTGACGCCATGAAATTTTGAAACAACATATTTTTCCCTTAAAATGATACATTCTCTCAGTT